>JBAMJV010007811.1:0-48012 GCA_037951105.1 Echinarachnius parma
GAAGAGTGATGAGATCAAAGAGGTGTGCACTAAGCTGCTCAGTACAGGCAGGCCATCGATTCGTGAAGTAGCAAGGGTAATTGGAAAATTGGTTGCTACTTTCCCGGCTTCACAATATGGGCCCCTGCATTATCGGAACTTGGAAACTGAGAAAATAGCAGCATTAAAATTCAATAGAGGGCACTTTGACAGACAGATGGCACTGTCAGACAAGGCTAAACGGGAGCTAAGGTGGTGGATCGTAAACTCACCTCTTGTAAACCGCCCTCTATGCTGCAGAAAGATAACTAGAGAAATTCGGACCGATGCAAGCGGGCAAGGTTGGGGGGCTACTGACCTCTCTACTCATACAGGGGGCCGATGGAATAGTTTTGAGCTAGAAAGGGCAGGCAGGAATGAAATCAATTACTTGGAGACGTTGGCAGCCGGTTTTGGGCTGAAAGCACTTTGCTCGGACTTGCGCGATGCACATGTGTTATTGAGGCTAGACAATACAACAGCAGTGGCCTACTTGAATAACATGGGGGGTGTTAAATCTCCAGCATGCAATGAAATGGCAGTGCAAATCTGGCATTGGTGTTGTGAACGCAACATTTGGATTACAGCCTCTCATCTAGCAGGTTCAAAAAATGTGGAGGCGGATTACATGTCCAGGAAATTTAATGACAATATTGAATGGATGCTGGACAGGAATGTTTTTCATTCGTTAACGGAGAAGTATGGCATCCCAGAGGTAGATTTATTCGCATCCAGGCTCAATGCACAGGTCCCATCTTATGTGTCATGGTTACCTGAACCTGACGCCTGGGCAGTAGATGCGTTCACGCTTGACTGGGGGTCATTAGAATTCTATGCCTTTCCACCATTTAGCCTTATTGCTAAATGTCTGCAAAAAATCAGGTTGGATAATGCAAGGGGGCTTATGGTAGTGCCTAATTGGCCAACTCAGGCGTGGTTTCCAGTACTTAATGATATGCTACTGGAGGAACCCATTCATATTGCAAGCTCTCGATCTTTGTTAACCCAACCTGTTACAGGGCACCCCCACCCTCTAACAAACCTTTCTCTTCTGTGTTGTAGGCTTGGAGCAGACGGTTCTTCGCTCAAGGCCTAGCTGCAGACACAGTGGACATTTTGGGCGCCTCGTGGAGGGAATCTACAAAGCGTCAGTACAACGTGTATGTGAACAAGTGGACAAAGTTTTGTGATACACGTCATATAGTTTGGACCCATACAAAGGTGGGAGTTCTTCTTGATTTCTTCAATGTTTTGTATTATGAAGAGAAAGCTGGGTACAGTGTGCTCAACACAGCGCGGAGTGCGCTCGCTTCATTTCTTATTTTGGATGACTGCAACTACACAGTTGGAACTCACCCCTTGATCTGTAGATATCTAAAAGGAGTGTTTAATTTAAGGCCACCCAGGCCTCGTTACAGTTTTACCTGGGATGTACATAAGGTGTTGAAATTTCTTCGCAAACGGGGCCCGGCCCATAAACTAACGTTAAGTGATTTGACACATAAACTCAGCATGTTGTTGGCATTGGTAACTGCACAGCGGTTACAGACACTACATTTCCTGTCACTGGATGGTATTAAGATTCGAAAAGGCTCGATGGACATTATTATCCAGGACCTGCTAAAGCAGAGCAGACCAGGGAATGTGGGCAAGAATTTCCAACTCCAGACCTACACTACGGATAGGAGACTTTGTGTCGTTCATTATACAAAGGAGTATATTCGCAGGACACAGACATTACGAGGAAATGAGAGACAGCTGTTCATCACCTGTAATAAGCCGCACAGGAGAGCGAGCAAGCAATCCATAGCCAGATGGATCAAGGTCGTCATGAAGTCTGCTGGCATCGACACTTCAGTTTTCAAGCCACACTCGACCAGGGCAGCGTCTACCTCGTTGGCTATGAGACGAGATGTTCCAATTTCTGACATCCTCAAGCAGGCTGGATGGCAGAACGAGAGCACCTTCAGGGATTTCTACCTGAAGCCACCACAGACAGAGACTGTGACGTTTGATCGGGCGGTCCTCGAGTGTCAAGGGCCGCAGACTCACAAGTGAGTCTGAATGACAAGACAATCAATGGGTCGGTAAGTGAAATTCCATTTCCTACCTTAAGATTATCATCTTACCCAGGTCTTGTTTGCGTTGCGACTACTGTGTCTTTGAAGTCTCACATGGATTCTCGAAAACGAGAATTACGTTATAAAATAGAAAATTAAATGAGAACTATGTTTGAAATTTAATTACTATTTTGTTAGTAATTAGAGTTGAGGGAATTCATGCCCTCCTCTCCCACCCATTTCTTACAGTTTGTATATGTTCTCATTAGTTTCTATTTTATTGGGACTGATCACAGTAGCCGCAACGGCTTCTAAATATGGTTGCGCACGGCACGAACGGGATCTCACATGAATTCCCTCAACTCTAATTACTAACAAAATAGTAATTAAATTTCAAACATAGTTCTCATTTAATTTTCTAATATAAATAAGAGTGAAGAAAAGCAAAGAGGACAAATATGAAAAAATAGGCCGGGACTATGTAAGGCCAACTGTTATGCTGATGAATGACTAAACTTGGCTACAAGGTAAATACAAAAAATTAAAATTCAAGTGCAAGGATGATGACTAATCTAGCAGGTTCCCTCATACCTTGTTGTATTTGTATTAACAATGCAAGCATGGGACAGGATTCGGTTTTCACATTTTCCTTTCGTTAAAAAGATATTTACGATTGAAGTGTTCAGATGTTAAATTATCCACTGGATCGTCCAAACTGTGTACAAAGTGAATGCAATGAGTTAGTGAATATCACTTTGCATTTTTGCTCATTACTCGGCCATATAACGTCTATTTAACTTGAAATTTTTCACACAACACCCATTGGACATATCATATAACAACAATATATATTGTATCAACCACTTATCACTTTGTGCACATGTCAACAAAATTACTAGATCCCTTTAACTCGGTGATGGAGGGAACATCATATAATGCTTCTCTCCGAAGGATCGGAAAATAAATTATATTGAGGGAAGGTTATAAGTCCTGATACCTAGTCGAGGTACTTAATGTATTTACGAAGTAGCATTTAAATCCCGATGAAACATCCCGTTGATTCCGACAGAAAGAAATAATTTGCCATTAGATGTATTGCATCAACACACATTATTGCAAGTCCTATAAATTAATTCAAACTAATAATTACCAATAAACATTTTATACAGTGTGAGTGACCGATTTATATACGTTGCAAAGAGTTGTGTAATTCATAAACAAAACAATTAATTACCACCACTTACGGAACCAACATGACCTCATTGTTCCGTATGCGCCAAACGTCTGAGAGTGCGCCAATTCTATTCACGTGTACGTTTGGAGACAATAGAATCCCGGACGATTCGTTCGCCCTGGACCAAGGTAGTCTCCGTATGCAGACCCATGAACGCATGCTTTTGAATGGTGATGCGTTTTCCAATTATATATTTTTTTCTGGGAACATATGTTTCGTAACTCGTTTGTGGAATGGACTACTAAAGATGTTACCTTTCATTTATAAAAACAAAAATAATAATTCCAAAATTGTGTTACGTTCCACGAATTGCTTAACCTGTGAGGTCTTTTCAAATAATAATCAGATTAAACACATAACCATTTTCATGTTGTGATCAATTTCCTAATACTGCAGGATGTGAAGACTGTGGGTGTGAGCCAAGCCGCGCGTATGAAGATGTCGTGGGGACGATGACCAAGGAGGTGGCCAAATTCGGGTACTATCTGACATCGCAACTCACGCAAATCAGAAATGAAGTGGACGACGTTTTTGAGAAAAAGAATAAAACGAAGAACCCGACGGAATCCATTGATCGACTGTTGGAGGAAGTGAGAGAGCAAATGCGGTAAATTTATATCAATGTTACAGGGATCTCATGTAGTGGCGACGAAAGTAGTATACGAAGGTACTTCTAGAAACCCTAAATACCCTACTAGTCATGTTAATCATACATTATCATACGGTATGAATAACAAGACTAGATGTTGAATTCGTCACTTTTGACGAATTAAGGTTATACATATCGATTTATTATGATAAAAGGATGATTCCAAAAATAACTACTCAATCATCATATCAATAATAATAGATTTCCCCCCCCCCCCCTGAAAAAAAGAAAAAGAAAAGAAAAAAAAAAGAAAGTTAAAAATATATTGCCTTGGATTCGAACCCACGACCATTTGATCTTGTGTCACAAATTATACCGCGAGACCAACATTAGATCTCTTAAACCGAAAACTCAATGAAAATCCTATAATATGCATATTGTACATCTTCTGAAAGCTGAGAACATACTGAGCATGAAAATATTAATTTTGAAGCCCTAACACCGCCCAGAAAACAATTAAAAGCAAATTTAAACTCTTATTCTGAACCCCGATTTTCGCCGTTTGACGGCGATTTGGTGCAGAGAAATTTGATGACGTCACAGGTTGACTAGGCCCAAACCACCCCGCGTACGGCGGCCGCGGACGGTAGAGCGGTAGTACCATGTAGTACCCTTTGCGATCCCAACGATCCCCCAGTCCAGCTCGCGCGAGTTATGCTGCCCTGCTCAATCGATAGAACGCCGTCCTTGTCAATGTCATTTTTCTTGTTAGATTCGACCTGATATCTGCAAAATCGGAGAATGGTGGAAATGTCTGAAGGAAGTGAAGATTTCAGGCATGGTTTTGAGGTGGAAATCGCGAGTTCGCCAGTATCGACAAAGTTGAATTCGAGTCGCAAAGTCGGGAAAAGGTGCATGGCGTATGGTAGATCGACAAAACTATCACTTTCATGGCCGCTTTGACTTTGACATTATATTGTATTTTTCTCTGTCGGCATTCTAAGCCGACAGTGAAAAATAACGATAATAATGTCGAAGAGGCCATGAAAGTGATAGATTTGTCGATCTGGCGTATGGCTGCGGCAATTGTATAGCGAATTGCACCATGTCCATGCACTAGTTTGCCGGGAAAAATGCTGGGGGAAAGGGCGCATTGAAACCCGCACTCCGGTGTCGGCACGCTACCCCGCTAGCTGGCCGTGCCGCGCTCGTGAAGAGTACCCTACGAAACACAAATGTAACGTACCCAAAATCAACTAAATCTTCAAAAATTGCTCAAATAATGGTCATGATTTCAAAGTAGTTATCTTTTTTTACCTGTTTTGTGTAACTACTTTGAAATCATGACCATTATTTGAGCAATGGTCGAAGATTTCGTTGTTTTGGTGTACGTTACATTAATTTGTTTCGTATGGTACTCTTCACGAGCGCATCACGGGCAGCGTAGCGTGCCGACACCGGAGTGCGGGTACGTTAGTGAACTAGCGCCAAAAGTCTCCCAAATCCCCGTTATCATTGTCGCTGTCTGATGAATCATTCCTGTCCTCTTCTTCATCTTCTTCGGAAAAATCCATTGCGAAACTCAGTTCGAGAGTATTTTCCTCCATTTTCCTCGAAATAAAACTGTCGAGCTCGATCGTACGTTATCAAAAAGCAATATACACAACACATGCAGTACATACAATGCACGCGCGTCGCTTTGCTTGATCAGCTGATCGGCCGGGCCCATTCAACCGGTGACGTCACGATTTTCAGGCCGATCGTTGAGCGAATTTCAGTCAACGAGACGGCTCTCTTTTGCCCCATTTTCGAAGACTTTTTAAGTCAAATTTCAACATCTATATCGCGGATTAGAAAAAGTAACATTTCCTTCACAAACATACCAAATTTTGCCAATTTGAAAGTCAACGAGGGTTCGGTTTAACGAAAATGGGAAATCGGGAAAGATACATCAGTGATTGCACACAGCACTTGTCATTGTAACAGTGAATTATTTGACCTTTGAACCTAATTTACATATCCTTAACGCCATTTTCATAATCCTATCTTATCTTATGAACATTTTTCCTTTCATTATACCATACATGTGTGCTGAATTACATGTCCGCGGCGTACGTGGTTATTGAGTATTCATGCTTGATTTATTTGACCTTTAACGGTAAATATGACAATGAAATATGCATTTTCGATTTGGTGTTAACTTATGAAATGATGGGCTTGCAAATCCCTATCTACATGCGAAATCTCAAATTGATAGCATAATTCCTTCAGCAGTTATAGGTCGATAATATACGTTTTGGCTAACCCTCAATTTGTAACAGATTTGAACTCTTATTTCCGAATAGAGCAGGACATCCGCTACGATATATCAAAATTTGGGAGTACATTGATGGAGAATAAGCGAGATATGGTCAAAAGTACACTGTGATCGATTTCAACATTGATTGAAATTGATTAAAATTCGCATTTTCAACTTTAACCATCAATACGATGACTTTATAACATTTACTCGGCATAAATGAGGTATGAATTTGTATCTACAACTCATAATCTATCCGAATATTAAAAGAAATTTGGGTGTTTGTGGACTTTTTAAAAAGTTATGGCCGAATAAAAAAAGAATGTTTTTACCATATTTTGCCAATTTGCGTGCGCGCGTAATTTTGACTTTGACGCGCGCGTACTCCGTTATTATGAGTCAAGAATGGCTCAAATTGATAGAGTGCATTAAGGAATATATAAGGATTGCAAAACATGTGAAAAAACGAAAATTTTCCTGTTCATTTCCGTTACGCGCGCAAATACGCGCGCGCCGACGCGCTCGCGCGGAAATTTTTGAAACGCTTAAAATAGTCTGAAACATATAGTAAATTACTCGGGTTAGGGTTTTTGAGCATTTTTTAAATTTTTGTTTTAATTGACGGACGCGTACGCGCGCGTCTCCGAGTGTAAGCGCATGCGCATGAGCTTAAAAGATGACGATTTACCTGATTGATATGTATGCGAAATTTGAATTGAAATTGATTTTTCATGACTGAGATATGATGATTATTAAAAATTGACAAAATGGCGTCCTGATGACGTCATAGTGATGTGACGTCACTGAAAAGGTTAGCAGATCTAAGTTAGATCATGATCTATCATCATGTGAAGATTCATGACAATTGATTCATCTGATCTTGAGATATGCGACGCACAAAATCGGGAAGAATAAATAAATAAAAATCTTGACGAAATCAATAAGGTTATACATATGATATATGTATAACCTTAATTATACATATGATATATGTATAACCTTAATAACCCCAGGAAAATATATTTATCGACATTTACCACTCAAGAAACCTACCCCCGGGAACAATTACTCCCCAGACAATTACCCCCCGAGATAATTAACCCTACCTCAATTAACCGTAAAAACAATTACTCCCAGGGTATGCTAGGGTAGTTGGGGATATCTCATTCTCATTATTAATAAAACTCACTATTTTGAAGGATCAGTTTTTATTGTGTTGATTCACGTAAGGCACAAGGACCTTTGAGCATAAGGGTCGCTCTTCATAATGGAGAGGAAGAGCCGCCACTCATTAACTCGGGAAATCACCAATATTCATAAAGCTCGCTAGTCATAATGTAAAAGAGGGACACTTTTCTTAATTCTAAACTGAATAGGGTCGTTATTCAGAATTCAATCAGAGGGTTTTAATTCATTAAAGACTGTCTAACACATTTTCATCCACCAAACCAGGTGGGAAAACCAATCTTGTAACGTGTGGGCCTGTAAGAAAGATCTTAAAGGGGTAGTACAGTTTTGGTAAGGCTGAGATTTAATAACCTTTATTATAAATATAAGTTACTTGGAACTGAACAATCTAAAATAAAATATACATCGTATAAAAATACTCTGACTAAAATCATTCGTTTGGAAAAGAGAAAATATTTTGTGGATCGCTTAGAATTATATAAGCATGATATGCAAAATACGTGGAAAATTATTAAACAAGCAATGAATATAGTAAAAAATAAATGTGACATAACTAAAATTAATGTTGATAATGAGATTGTTGAAGATCCTAATGTTATACCTAATATTTTTAATAAATACTTTTCTTCTGTTGGGGACAATTTAGCTAGAGATATTCCGCCGACTGATAAACACTTTGTTGATTTTTTAGGCCCCGCAAATTCAAATTCAATATTTTTTACTCCTATACATAAATTTGAGATATTAGATATTGTTTCTAATTTAAATGATAAGAAAAGTTCTGGTTGTGATGGTATAAATAATTGTATTTTAAAAGGCATTATACCTTACATAGTAGATCCATTAGTTCATATTTTTAATTTGTCCTTGTTAAATGGTGAAGTCCCTGACACAATGAAAATAGCTAAAGTTATTCCCTTATTCAAAAAGGGTGATAAGTTAGACATTACAAATTATCGTCCAATTTCTTTATTACCTTCTATTTCTAAGATACTAGAAAAAATTATATGCATTCGATTAGTTTCCTTTTTAAAAAATGAAAATATTCTTTCGAACTTTCAGTTTGGTTTTAGAGAAAAGTATAGTACTACCCACGCTTTATTATCTTTTATTGAGAAAGTAGCACATGCTATTGACAAATCTTCCCACATGGTGGGTATTTTTCTAGATTTCTCCAAGGCCTTCGACACAGTTAACCATGATATTTTACTTTATAAACTTTCCCATTACGGTGTGCGTGGTAAGGCCTTGGAGTGGTTCAGGAATTACCTTTCAAATAGACAGCAATACGTATTTGTAAATAATCATAGTTCAGAGTTACGTAATATATCTTGTGGCGTCCCACAAGGAAGCATCTTAGGCCCACTCTTATTTATTTTATATATTAATGATTTTAGTAGGTCATCTGATGTTTTATCGTTTGTTCTTTTTGCCGATGACACTAACTTTTTTTTTCTCACGATAATCCACACACTCTTGCAGAAACAATCAATGTTGAATTAGTTAAGGTATTAAAGTGGATTAGAGCGAATAAATTATCATTAAATTTGCAGAAAACTAAATATATGCTTTTTAGTAAGTCTATACATTCCTTACCCATAGATATTGCTTTTGAAGATTTTGTATTGGAAAATGTTTCTAACATTAAATTTTTAGGGGTTACTGTAGATAGTCAACTTTCATGGAAATTTCATATAAATAATATTTGTAAAGTTATTTCTCGCAATATTGGTATTATTAATAGATTAAAATTTCACCTCCCCTTAGAATCCTTACTTATGTTGTATTCATCTTTGATATTACCATACTTAAATTATGGTATTTTGACTTGGGGTAACACCCACGTTACGTTATTAGATAAATTGTTATTATTGCAAAAGAAAGCACTGAGTATTATTTTTAATATGGCCCCACGCTCTCACACAGACTCGCTATTTTTAGATAATAATATATTAAAAACTAAGGACTTATATTTATTTCAACTCGGTCAGTTTATGTATAATTATAATTAAAATACTTTACCCGCAATTTTTGATGAAATGTTTTTAAAAAATCAATTAGTTCATAAGCACCCAACACGACATTCGGGAGAATTCCATTTTCCCTTATTAAGAACGTTGTTAGCTCAAAATACATTTATTTATACTGGTCCCAAATTTTGGAATACTCTCAGTGATTATATTAAAAATGCAACTTCATTTAATTTGTTTAAGAAAAGGATTAAATTATTATTATTACAATCTTATAAAACTCCTAGTTAGTCAATAAAAGGTCATCATTTATATGCTTGTGTTATTGTTCACTAAAAACTTGCCTTCCATATTCTTTGATTTTTTTTGTATTGAGCGCTATTATATCACTTATACTCGAATGCGTGAATAGTTCTGTCTATCCATATCCAACCATCCTTTCTCTTCATGTTACCTCACATACATGTTACTTTCACATCTTTTCATTCACTCTCAATCTTATGTATTTGGCATCCTGTGCTATCTTGTGCTATGCACGTTGTGTTGTGTTGTGTCGTATTGTTTTGTTCTGCTCGTCGAAGACTCTGTCGGCCCACATCTTTATTTGTTTTTAGTAATCTTTACTGGAAGCAATTTTCAACTCAAATGTACAATTTATTGTTAATTACAAACAAAATACGTTTTAAAGTATAATTTGATTTTATTATGAATTATGATTTAATTGCTTTATTATTACCCGAGGGGTCCACAATCTACAAGCATTGCTTTTTAGTGGATCCCTCCATTTCCAAATATATTATTTACCATAATTATATGATTGTAGTTTTCATTGTACAGCTATTTCAATTTATTTCACACATGTAAACCTTGTATTTTTTGTACAATGCTATGTATTTAAATTTTGTTTGGAAATGAAATAAACTAAACTGAAACTGAACCAAAACCTGCAGAGTAACATTACAAACTAATATTTATAAATTCACCATGGTCGAAAGGTATAGAAAATTACAAACGACTAAGTAAAAAGCCTGTTATCATTCAAAAAGAGCCATTAAAACACAAGAGGGCGCTTTCTAAAAAAGCATTGGTTTCAACCATTTTTCATCCAAAATTATGCATGTGATGTTTCGTTGAAATAATGATTAAATAGAGAGATCATCATCAACTATTTAAAAACCTCTTTTGAAAATTTTTGAAAAAGTGTAAACATTATTTTTATTTTGTTTAAATCATCGAATAAATCTGGGCCCCAGATGTATTCTGATTGGATATATTTATTGATATTTCAGCCGTTTCTGAACCAATTTTGATCAAAATATTAATACAGTTTATTCTGTCATTAAAATTGTATGCTCTTTCAAATTCAACACTAATATTTTCATTATGTCACATCAAATTATTTCGTGCAGCGCCCTCTATACCAAAACTGAACTACCCCTTTAACGGACACATACTACAATTTAAAGGGGAACACCAGGCAAGGAACAACACATAACTATATGTTTTGGTACCGTTGTGTGATATTAAATAGATGCTCAACACTTTGTAATGGGTGTGTAATTCATAAAAAATACCAATTAATCACCACCACTTAAGGAACCAACATGTCCTCATGGTTCCGTATGCGCCCAACGTGTGAGAGTGCGCCAATTCTACTCACACGTACGTTTGGAGACAATAGAATCCCGGACGAAGCGTTCGCCCTAGACAAAAGGTAGTCTTCGAATGCAGACCCATGAACGCATACTTTAGTATGGTGATGCGTTTTCCAATTATATAGTTTTTTTCTGGAAACATTTTTCTGAACTTGTTGGTGGAATGTACTATTTAAGATGTTACCATTCATTTATACAAAAATACTATTTTGGGGTGATGGTTCCCTTTACGTTATTTGTCCCTTTTTGATCAGTTAAGAGAGGAATCGGATTTTGTATTTATGTATTTTTTCAAAATCGCTTAACGTCTAGTCTACACACGTCGACCAACACTCACACACGTCGTTCAATATAAAATATGACCGGCACCGTGTGTATTAGTATGTGTGTAGCTATGTACGTGTCATCGATATCGATGGTACGTGTATATAACGTACGATCTAAGCTACCTACGTAAGTACAAGGCCGAACCATTACTTGTTTGTGTGTATCGCTGTGTAATAAGCGTGCTTTTTTTTTTATTAACATCGACTAATTAAGTGCCGAATTATCCAGAGTTATCTCAAGTCTTATTTTTTCAGTAGTAAAACAGACAAATATTAAATTCGTTCATTGAAGAAGTAAAGGGGTCAATTGATTTGATATTTCTCACATAATTATTTTACTAACACCATTCCCAATAGGTACATGAACATTTTGAGAAAGATCCGCGGTGTTTTCAAATGTGTTATACTGCATTTAAGATCGTTAATCATACCAGGGTAACATGGATGGTATTCACAAAGTTATTCCGGGGGCACTATTCCTAAACGTATAGCAGGTTGGCTATTCATATAATATTGACATTAGTTTTTTTATGATATAACAATAAAAGTACATTTATCATGTTTTTGTTAAATTGTTATTTGTAAATATATGAATATCGACCATATAATGCATTATCAATAGTGGCCCTTCTTTAAATAGTAACCCTAAAAGAGTACAGAAGTTATGACGTCATAACAATCTATTTTTAGAATTTTCAAATTTGAACTTCAGAGCAACAATCTATTTTTAGAATTTTCAAATTTGAACCAGAGCACTATATAACACTGATTGCCTTTTGAAATAAAATTCATTCGGATGGGCATATCTCAGCCGATACTTAACATATTCAATTGATTTCGGTATTTGGACATTATTGTTGATGCTCTTTCGGAAGATGAAGTTCAAATTTGCAAATTCTAAAAATAGATTTGTGATGACGCACATTTCACCACTCTATACAATTGGACAAATCAAATGACCCTCTGCATTATATGATAACAGTGCAAACGGGCAAAAGGGGTGAAGGGGACGTGGGATAATCTCGCTATTCATAACGTTACACTTCCTTATACTGAAGGACCGCTATTCATAATGTAAGAAGAGGGTCACTATTCATACAAACGAATTCAGGGTCGCTATTCGTAATGTCAGAAGGGGGTCGCAATCATACAATTATAACAGGCGACCCTCTTCTTACATTATGAATAGCGTCCCTGATTTATTCGTATGAATATCGACCCCGATTTCCATTATGAATATCGACCCTCTTCTTGCATTATAAATAACGAACCTGATTAATGGACCGTATTATGAAAAGCGACCTTTTTACATTATGAATAGCGACCCTCATTTTGTATTATGAATAGCGACACTGAATTCGTTTCATGAATAGCGATCGACCCTTATGAATAATGAACCTCTTTTCAAATTATGAATAGCGGTCCTTATGACATGGCGAGCAGACCCCGGGGACGTCACTCTAACTTGTCTTCATATGTAATGATTTTTGTTCTTCTTATTTTTCTTCTCCTTCTTCTCATCTTCTCCCTCCTTCTCTTTCATACTCTTCTTGATTTGTAACTTTTGCAGATCTTTGATGATTGATGTTGAGAAGATAAGACGAGTCGACGGACATGATTCATGGCGAAAACGCGCAGCCAAAAACCTGTCGGATCTTGTACAGAAGAGACTTGTCTATTTACAGGTACAGTAATCCATTAGTGCCAATATTCAAGATTGTTGGCGTAATGGGAGGCGGGAAATATGTACAATGAAGTAGGGCTCCCTGGCTCATAGTAATCAACACGTGGCTTTTTTCCCCTTGTGGAAAACACTAACTTCTTCATATCTTACCTCGATCACTATCTGCTATTTAGGTTTACATACATTTTTAAAAGAAAGAAGCACATACAGCTTAAAGGGGACCACCAGAGAAAGAACAACATATAAGTATATGTTTTGATACCGTTGTGTGATATCAAATAGATGCCCAACATTTCGCAAAGGGTTATGTACTTCATAAACAATGCAATTAATTCCCACTACTTACGGAACCATTATTATTTCATGGTTCCGTACGAGACAACATTTGCGGGTGCGCCAATTCTTTCTACGCGTACGTTTGGAGACAATATAATCACTGACGATGCGTTTGTCCAAGACAAAAGGTAGTCTTCGGATGCAGACCCATGAACACATGTTGTAGTATGGTGATGCTTTTTCCCAATTATATATTTTTTCTGAAAACCTATTTTGCCGATTTTTTTGGGTGGAGTGGACTGCTCAAGATGTTACCTTTCCTTTATGAGAATAGTATTTCTGGGTGGTGGTACCCTTTAATGCATTAGCCATCCGCCACTGAATTTTGTCTTTTACTTTAAACATCTAGATACAACCTTATGTCTGATATTTCGTGTATTGATTATGTTAATGGAATCGATTAACCAAACATCGGTTACACAAATATCATAAATCAAAGATTGATACAATAAACATTATCAATATATAGGTAGTACAAAAGGAACCAGCAATAGCGAAGACTACTATAGTCGAGGCCAGTCCCTTCACAATAATAAAAACAAGATTTAAACCATTATGTGATATGATGTGCAACGTATTTACAATACTTACAAAAGTAATTGTTTACTTGACTGTCTAATTATACATATTATTCCCATGGTTCAATCACCTCGTTAAAGAAGAGACCCACCCGATATGTTTTGCATGGATAAGCTTTCGTCTGTATTAACTATAGACTTGCAAAGTTAGTACACCATACCGGCAAATAATTACCTTTGATAATATTTACCTTTATTTCAACACTTGTGTAAGTCTAAACTATGTGCTTTGTTTTAAAAGTGTCATTGTTAATTATCATTAAGATTCGGTTTATTCAAACCATAATACAGAAATAACAAATTTAAATGGCAGTTTGTTAATCAAGTATACAAAAGCAGGAGCTTATAGATTGGTGTACTTTTACAAATGATACAAATTATACAATTCTAAGGAAATAATATGGTAGGTTGGTCATCATTCACTCTGTCCACACACATCGTGGGCACCGCTTTGAATACAAGAAGAGAATAACAGGAGCGAAAAGGGGGATAAGAAGAGCACCAAAAAGGGGAATAGAAGAGTTGCGAGAGTGACAAGTGAAAGTGTAAGAGACAAAGTACTTAGTTTACAATAGTTGTTGAGCTAATTCCTTTTACATAAACACTTGAATCATTATGCCATTTAAGATCAGTTATTAAATTGTTTTCAACCTCATTTCGTGAAAACAATTATTTATAGATGGAAACGAATGAAATAGACTGTCTCGAATCGTCCGGGGAAAACTTAAATTTAAAACGTATTTCAGTTTTGGTATAGACGGCGCTCCAGAAAAATCCACAAAATCGGTTCATAAAATGCAAAAATATTCATAAATATATATGATTGGAATAAATGTTGGGGACCAACTTTTATTCAATAATTGAAGAAATATCTATAAATCCTACACAATTCTGAAAATATACCAAAATTATTCTACAATCGTTTTGGATGATCTCTCTATTGAATAATTATTTTTTACCAAACATCACATTTTCAAAATCTAAACTTAGTTTTTCATTACCTTACAAAACAAAAACAAAAATCGCCCTCTAAACCGAAACTGAACTACCCCTTTAAAGTATAATTTCATTGATTTTGAATTTAGATTCAGCTCATATTTCCATATTTCATATATACTCTATAACACGAATATTACAAGTAAGTGTTTCAAAACATTGTTATTGAGCAGTTATCATCAATGAAATAGTGGGAATTCGTAAGCCCATTATGGCATCAATAGTCCCGCCGAGACTAGCTGTAATACTGTGACGTCATGTAGTGCGCAAGTCATTATTAGCAGACGATGTCCGATATATAACAAACACATTTTATAGTGCCTTTTTTGCATGACTTTGTTCAATCATCCTTGTTTATTAAGGGGAATATTTGTCATTATTTGCTCCCCTGCCTCACTCTTAAAAGCACTTTGCTGTCTGTTGACACACAGTTTTCCCGTAAAGCATGCTAAATAACGTTATTTTAATCTATCACGTCGCCCATAAGTATCACACGCAGAACTGCAAATTCAGCGACATCCGCGTCAAAATACAGCTGTTGAACAATGGGCCAATAGAATCGTGCCCAGACTTCGGCGGGTCTTTCAAGCAGATAAAGTAGGACGGTGCAACTTACTTCATTGAATTTGTCTTTATTTCCGTAAATGTCTCCGAGTGAATGAGGTGAACCTTATTTACAAAATGCAATGAAATGAATGCGCTTTCGTGGCGAGAATACACGTTTAGCAGGCAATATGAGTGCACTAATGGTTGTGTAGATTCGCAATGAGACATCGTCTGCTTATGATAACTTGCACACTGTATGACGTCATCAAATAATTGGTGTTTTTGTTATAGCACAAAGAGCGCTCTTTTTCGATTCTTGTGATGGGGTTTTGTTTTGTTGTTGTACTAAGATATCGTGTTGGTATGGGACATAAACAAGTATTTATCTTAATATGTTAGCCCCCAGCTCTCTAGTGATGCATTATTCTCATATTTTGTGATTTTCAATGAAATTCTACTTTAACGAGATTCATTCCTCCACACAATAAGAACCCGGCAAACTGCAAAACTGCTAAGAAGTTGATCTGTAACATGCAGCCATGTGGATTTGGCTGCGCTATTCATCACCTGGCTTACTGCATGTTGACCGCCTATGCGACACAGAGGACGTTTGTCCTGGAGTCCAAGGGATGGGAATACGCCAAAGACGGCTGGGAGAAGGGCTTTCTCCCCCTCAGCGAGACGTGTACTGAAGGTGGAAAGGGGACGTATGTTGACGAATTTGAAAAAGACGGCTCTGCCTATTGGGTAAGTAGGGAGGGGAGGGGGGGGGGGCGGCTGGGTCCGCCAAGTATTTTGTAATCTACAGTAAGGGTACGGTAAACATGAGAACATAAACCTTTACATTTTGATGGACAGTTATTGCAAACTACATCCATATGGTTAAAACTATGGGTAAGCTTAATAAAGGGTTCGGAAGGGGATGTATTAGCTAAGAAAATCAGGTTTGAAATCAAAATTCTTTTTTAAAATGTGACTTTCCATATTCTAGGGTTAAAAGATTATAGTTTCTCCTAGCACACATTTCTATTTCAAGATTACATTATAAAACGCCTCTTCCAAAGTTGTATGAGGTGGGAAGATGCGCCCCTGAGATTTTAGAAAATTGCATTATTCGGGCAAAATCCATCTCAAATTCGAGGAAATCTGCGTCTGGGCAAAAGCCCAGATGTTCGGGCAAAGACCTCAACAACTTTTCACATATTCATATCTACCAGGAAATGACTGAAGATCAGAAAAGAGCAAAGGGCCTGGATGATCGAGTAATCAGGCTGCGGTATACTTGGGAGACGAAGTTCAAGAAGAAGCCCGAATTCTCCCCGTTTTCTATACCAGAGGACCTAGCCCCGCTTCTTACCCGTTTACCCGGCGACCCTTACGTCTGGTGGATTGGTGAAATCATCACATACATCCTGCGACCTCAGCCTTGGCTGCAAGACTACATCGAGAAGGAGAAGAGGGACATAGATTTCGAGAGTCCAATTGTTGGGTAAACATTCATAATCATATATCGTGTTTCTCGTGTATTTCAAGATAGGGATATATTTCTTCTCTAAAGACAGGCTATTTTTAATACAATGTCATAATACCCCTAGTCCCCTAATCAACATAATTTGTTTTCAGTAACTAGAATCCAAGTTGGATGCTGTAAACTAGTTAATGCATTGTTTTTATTCATTGTACGAACCTCAATGGTCATACAAATTGCTGAGGTCCTGACCTGGCGAACTATCTTATTGAACACAGTCCGAATCCCACCATGCATCGGACACGCCCAAAGGAGGGGGGGGGGGGGTTACTCCCTATAGCTCAATTTCAGCTAAATATTGGCCATTCCGCCGTTTCGCAGATCCCCAAATCCTAAGCGTCGGCCGTTCCATCCGTTCCGCCGCTCCGCTGGGTCCGCTGGTAGTGAATTTGAACGGATGCCGGAGTCCCCCCGCCCCCCCCCCCCCCCCCTCCCCTTGCAAAGCATGGCGAAGGGCTCCGCCCCGGAGACCTCCTTTGCAAACGCGGTAATCCGCTCCGGAGCCCATCATTGGAACCCTCGGGAAGCACATACCTACCAGAATTTGGTGTGAAGTGCCCCCCCACCCCGGGGGTACGTTGTCTTTTGTCATGGTATTGCATGAAATTAAAACTGAGGTTGTGTAACAACTGACTTCCCACGTGCTCCCTATGCAGAAATGTGTGCCAACAATTAAAGTTTAAAGCAATCAAAAAGCTAGGACTGTACAGGTCTAAACTTTTGGTTAACAATTCAAAAGTTACATTGTGCACACAATTCCGACTGACACACTCAAACCTTTGCACAATGTGTATATTGCCTTTAATACTTTACAGAGTCCACGTCAGGAGGACCGACAAATGGAAAGAGGCGAAATTGCGTGGGCTAGAGGAATACATGGTTCACGTTGAGGAGTTCTACAAGAGAATGGAGATGGAAAGACCAGACGATAGGGTTGCTAGGAGAGTCTATCTAGCAACGGACGAACCAAAACTTCTCTCTGAGGCAATGAATAAGTATGAGAACGAAACAATAATTCTTTCACGGTTATACATATTTAGAGGATTATACTCTGGTTGATCGAGTTTGAACATTATGATACAATTTTTTGTATAATTTCTATACATTTCTTGAGTTTGACCATTTTTGAATTATGTCTAGGGATGTGTGAATTACTAATCAAAAGTAACTATTAAACTTAAAGTGATCCGTGTAAAGTGTCAGACATTGCACAAAATGACATTTGAGAATTCCATCCTATATCAATATCATTGTAAAATACAATTAGAAGATTCGTGAAAGTTTGAAAGAAAACGTCCACTGTTTACCTAGTGAACGAAAAAAAGAATATTGAGTTCATACGACACGTCGCGATGGGTCGTTGCCGTCGTGCTGCCGAAGGTTTCGGCCACTCCGCAGGCCAGAGTTCGTTATCGCGTGGCGCGCCACCGGCCGCGGCCGGGCCTGCTCAACTACGACAATTGTACGTTTATCCAAAAGCGTTGACTAACGCTTTTGAAATAATTATTTCCAATGATAATAAACTTCATACTGAAGGGACATTTGGAAAAAATCTAACCCTATTGTATTTTTCTCTTACTAGAAGCTAAACAACACGGCAGGAGAGAATTGAGGAAGCTCCAACTAATTTTCGTGGAGTTAGACACTTTACATGGATGTCTTTAAAGGGATGTTTACAAAATATTTGTAGTAGTACTGTATAATACTAATAAAGTATAATGTATAATATTGAGAAACATATATTATAGATTAAATCAAAATACAATCTTGCACGGTCAAAAAAACCTGAACATGCAATAAAAGGTATAGTTAAGTTTTGGTATAGTGGGTGCTACACAAATATTTGTTTGTGAGATAGTGAAAAACTTGATAGAGCATACAATTTCAATGACAGAATACACACTATTTCATAAGAAATTTGTTCAGAAATGGCTGAAATATCCAGAAACATAACCACCTGTAATACTTGTAGGGCCCAACAACTATTCAATAATTTTAACTAGCCGTTAACATTTGTTGTAATTGCTTCCTCTTTTCAAAAGTTTACAAAAGAGGTTTTTTAAATAGTTGTTGAATATCTCTTTATCTAATCTCTATTATTTTCAACAAAACATCATAATTATGCACAATATTTTTATTTAAAATGCTTGAAACTGATGGGTGCTTAGATAGCACCCTTTTGGATTTTAACGGCTTGTTAATGATACCAGGCTTTTTACTTATTCATTTGTATTTGTATTATTCATTTCGAGCATGGTGGAGTTATAACTATTAGTTTGTAATATGATGGTGCAGGTTTTGGTTACAAAAATTCAGTTTGACCAAAACTGTACTCTCTTTACCAAAACTGTACTCTCTTTACCAAAACTCAACTATCCCTTTAATCTTCTTATCGGCTATATTATAATATGTGAATATTGAATATAGTTTTCATTTTAGCGACATCGAATTAAATCTTACACCTGAAAAATCAAACTTGGTTAGTAGTCCATGAAATTAACTATTAATGCCCGTAATCTTGCTTTATATCTCACTTCTATATAGATACCCAGAGTACAATTTTTTTGGAGAAAATGCGAGTTTCCCAAGACGTTCCGGGCAGTCTTTACAGGGAGTCATGAAGGATATCTACTTGCTATCTCAGACAACCAGCATTGTTTGCACGTTCTCCTCAAACGTAAGCAAGTAAACCGGGTCTACCTCCTTATCCGTGGCGTAGCTCAGAGGGGGCACGGGGGTAAATACAAAAAACAAGAGGATAATTTGTTAGAAAATAAGAAAAGAAAAATGTGTGCCTCCAAAACATCTACTTCAAAACTTGACCTCAACGCTAAACTTGTCCCCAGCACTTAAACTGACCCTTATCCTAAACTTAACCACACCCTCCCTATTCCCAAACCTAAACCGAATCCTACGCCTCTGAATTCTAGTTTGATAGAAGACCAAATGGGAGTAGACCAAACGGGGGCAACACAAGTTATCGTTAAGGCCAAATAACTGGGGAGAGTTACCGTAAACGATATTGGTCAAACCAATTGATCAGTATTGTTTAATACATAAGTATAAAAAAGGATTGTTTGGTGAAATCTGCACCTTAGTATCGTTGCATGCAGAAATTGTAGAGGATATTCAATGCACGACAGTGAAATGTGACCTAAAACACTGCCCGTTTGCACCTGTCCGCTCCGCTAGCGATGGGCTACAGATATCGACAAGCCCGCACACCGTGCGGCGTGCGCTAGTATACAAATGATGCACAGGCATGAGTGGATCGGTAAGAATTGGATGCACGAGTTTAACTTTGGTATGGTTTTAGACCATTTCCAAAGTTGAACGAGTGCATACAATTCTTACCGATCCACGAAATATGCCTGTGCAGCATTTGTTTCATAAAATGGGCGCGGAAAAAATGTGAAAATCAGAATTTTTCCCAGTTATGGCTAAATTGGCTAAATTTACCGACCCATGGCTAAAAAGTACCGACCCATGGCTTCAAAAGTACCGACCCATGGCTGCAAAAGTAGCGACCCATGGCTGGGGAAAATTTTGATTTTCACATTTTAATTAAATTTTTTTTTTTTTTTAATGATATAAATTTAAATTTTGTATTTTGTAAATTTTTTCGATACATTTTTTATATAAATTTCAAATTAAATTTTTTTTTTGAAATTATATAATTGTTTTTTGGTTCAAATGATATAAAAAAAATTTATATCAATTTTAAAATATAAATTTTTTTTTTTAATGATATAAATTTAAATTTTTCATTTTGTAAATTTTTTCGATACAAGAAATATGCCTGTGCAGCATTTGTTTTATAAAATGAGCGCAAAAAACTGTGAAAATCAAACTAAAGTAAGCCATGCATCAGTAAAAAACTTTTACATGCTAATTGACCAATCAGAATGCAGGGATTCTTCTACCCATTTTATAACATAATCTTTTGCATGCAGCGGCCTACCCTGCGATCGAGACGTATAAACGTGGTAGGTAATGAAAGCATTCATTGTGTGTGTGTGTGTGAGGCGTTCCACAATACTGTTATTTGGCTTCAACAATTATATAGCTTATGGTCAAAAGATGTTGTAAAGATACCTTGTGTGTATGTGCAATATTATCTTTCCCATGTATAAGGCGAAAATGAGCGAGAAATGTGGCCAAAATTTGGCCAAAATATTGCGTCAAACGTCAAACATATTTCAGTTGCGGTGTGTTGTGTGTGTGTGTGTGTTTGTGTGTGTGTGTGTGTGTGCGTGTGCGTGTGTGTGTATGTGTGTGTGTGTTGGGGAGGGGGGGGGAGGAAGGTGGTGGGGCGTTGAGTATTAACTATGTTTTAACCTAGAAATGAAATGTAACAAAAGCCTCCTTGTATCTCACAAGCTTGTGGGTCGGATGGGGGGGGGGGGGGGGGGGGGGGGTGGTTGTGGGCTTGCATGATAGCAAATATTTTTACTTTACACATGAAATATAACACTACACGCTCCCTAATTGTGGGTGGGGGGGGGCGGGAGTGGTGGGAGGGTTGGGCGTGCATTTTAGCAAATAGTTTTAATTTATAGGTTTAATTTATAAGTAAAATGTGACAAAAGCTCCCTGAATTACCCTGGCAACAGCCGAGCAACCTAGCAATTCTCGCTGGAACAATTGCGGCAGGAGCAATTTTCGGCGGAGCAATTCTCAAATGTTGCCAAATTTCGGCCAAATGTGTATATTTTTGGCAAAATTTATGCCAAATGTATAATTATTTTGGCAAAATTTTACCCAAATTTATGCCAAATATGTATAATTTGGCCAAATTGCCCAAATTGCCCAAATTTTGCCCCAAAATTTGCCAAAATGTCCTATAAGGCCACCATACATTGCTTTTTTAACAAATATAAAAATATAAACATTCTCGTACAGCTTTTTAGCTTAATTATAAGTTTACGGTAATGAAATACCATTTCATATTTTGTTATTAGGTTATACGTATAACATACGTATAACCTATTGATTTCGTTCGAATTTTTATTATTATTTATTATTCCTCCGATTTTTTTCGTCGCATATCTCAAGATCAGATGAATCAATCGTCATGAAACTTCATATCAGGATAGATCATCATCTGAATTGGTGCAAGAAACTCATTTCAATGTCGTCACATCACTGTGACGTCATCAGGACGCCATTTTGTCAAATTTCAATAATCATCATATCTCAGTCATACATCATTGATTTCACTTCAAATTTCGCATCAATATTATTCAGGTCAATCCTCATCTTTTAAGCTGATGCGCGTGCGCTTACACTCGGATACGCGCGCGTACGCGTCCGTCAAATACAAAAATAAAAAACAAAAAATTATCAAAATCGTAACCCGAGTAATTTACTATATGTTTCAGACAATTTTAAGCGTTTCGAAAAATTCCGCGCGTGCGCGTCGGAGCGCGTCTTTTTGCGCGCGTAACGCAAATGAACAGGAAAAAAGTCGTGTTTTTACATGTTTTGCAATCCTTATAGATTCCTTAATGCACACTATCGATTTTAGCCATTCTTAACTCATAATAACAGAGTACGCGCGCGTCAAAGTCAAAACTACGCGCGCACGCAAAATGGCAAAACATGGTAAAAACATCTTTTTTTCATTCGGCCATAACTTTTTTTAAAGTCCACAAACAACCAATATTTCTTTAAACCGAAAACTCAATGAAAATCCCATAATATGCATATTGTACCTCTTCTGAAAGCTGAGAACATACTGAGAATGAAAAGGTTAATTTTGAAGCCCTAACACCGCCCAGAAAACAATTAAAAGCAAATTTAAACTCTTATTCTGAACCCCGATTTTCGCCGTTTGACGGCGATTTGGTGCAGAGAAATTTGATGACGTCACAGGTTGACTAGGCCCAAACCAACCCGCGTACGACGGCCGCGGACGGTAGAGCGGTAGTACCATAGTACCCTTTGCCTCCCCCAACGATCCCCCAGTCCAGCTCGCGCGAGTTATGCTGCCCTGCTCAATCGATAGAACGCCGGCCTTGTCAATGTCATTTTTCTTGTTAGATTCGACCTGATATCTGCAAAATCGGAGAATGGTGGAAATGTCTGAAGGAAGTGAAGATTTCAGGCATGGTTTTGAGGTGGAAATCGCGAGTTCGCCAGTATCGACAAAGTTGAATTCGAGTCGCAAAGTCGCCGGGAAAAGGTGCATGGCGTATGGTAGATCGACAAAACTATCACTTTCATGGCCTCTTTGACTTTGACATTATATTGTATTTTTCTCTGTCGGCATTCTAAGCCGACAGTGAAAAATAACAATAATAATGTCGAAGAGGCCATGCAAGTGATAGATTTGTCGATCTGGCGTATGGCTGCGGCAATTGTATAGCGAATTGCACCATGTCCATGCACTAGTTTGCCGGGGAAAATGCTGGGGGAAAGGGCGCATTGAAACCCGCACTCCGGTGTCGGCACGCTACCCCGCTAGGCCGCTGGCTCACCTCGGCTATGTTGTAGAAAGCATTGCAATCAATTGTAAATTTGCAATTAATTGCTAGTCAGAACATGTTACAAAATGCGTAAAATGTATGTTTGCTTCAAATGTGCATATTTCTGACCTACCGTTAATTGCAACTTTATTTACAATGGATCATAACTCTAACTGCAATGGGGCCAAGGGGTTTTAGCAAGTTGTCTTTATCGTTGTTATAAATTGGTGCTTTACAGTTAACAACCATATTATTATAATGTTGATTGATCATTTTGAAACCAGGTTTGTCGGCTCGTCTATGTGTTAATGCAACACGGTCATCCTGAAAAGGCAGCCAGCGTTCGCTCTCTAGATGTCGCCTATCATGTGAATCTTCAGTATCTAAGTGAACAAACGGCTATCTACTCTCACCGCAGTCGCAGTACGAACGAGATCGAGCTGAAACGTGGTGACGTCGTAGTGCAACTAGGGCCGATTTCAAAGAAGCGTTCGGGCTGGTTCTCTGAAGGAAAGAACTCTCGAACAGGGTCGAGCGGAATCTTTCCTTCGTACAAGGTCAAAAACAAAGTCAAATTAGTCAAAATGCCAACTTACGATGGATTAGGTGACTAGACTGAATTAACACGATTTATCCACAAAAAAACGTTTAGACTATGCTAAAATGATCACATGTATTAATTGATGCAAGGGATTTAGTAACTTTGAATAGTCTAAATTGACCAACTCACTTGTAAATATAGTGGATCTTTTATTCCGTAATTTCCCTTACTAATTGAAATATTGTACATCATTGACTTTCACCTATTAAAATCTTATATAATTTATTTATAAAGTGAGGATTATGCATGTTAACTGTGCACAAGCCCATGGACTTGAGTTAGCCAATTTACTATTTCAGTCACTATAGAGGACCCGTGCCTGTGGCACGTGGTGGTCTAGAACATTCCAAAACCACGACGACAAAGTGCAAAAAACGGCCAAAAATTCAACTTCCGTTTGATGTAATTTGATACCCTTTAACCATTACCTCATTAAATGTAGTGGCAATCATCACCTGAAAGGTAAGGGTCATACCTCAAGGCATGGCGATATGCATAGCCGGACAGACAGGCAGACAAACAAACAGACAGAGCATTCTCTGTTAGTAATATAGAAGGTAGAGTTGTTTTCTCTGTCATGTCATGTATTTGGGAATGTTGAGAATATTGTATTTAAAGGGAGAGTACAGTTCTGGTTAAGAGGGCGCTTCAAAAAAACATTTCATTTGCGAGATGGTGGAAAACTGAATGGAGGAACTGCAAGACCACAAACATTTTGAGGCAAAAACAACGTTTATTTTATCCAAATCCGTTTAGAAACAGCTGTACTATATCAATAAATATATCCGAGTGGAATCAATGTAGGGTATCACTTTTTTAAAGGGATCTAGTAACTTTGTTGACATGTGCAAACAGTGATGAATGGTTGATGCAATGTTTATTGTTGTTATCTCATATGTCCACAGGGTATTGTGTGAAACTTTCAAGTCAAATGGACATTGCATGGCCAAGTTATGAGCATAAATGCAAAGTGATATTCACTAACTCACTGCACTCACTTTGTACACGGTAAGAAAAACTCCGGGAGAGTTTTTTTTTCTTATCTGAATACTTCTATCGTACATATCTTTGTAACGAAAGGGAAATTTGAAAAACCGAAACCTGTCCCATGATTTTAAGGGATTTAGTAACATTGTCCAAATCCTCAAAATAAAATGTTAATTCTAGCGGTTCCCTCATACCTTGCTGTCACTGGCGTAAATCTGTTCGGAAAACACAATGCATTGGAGGGGCGAGCTTTGTTTGTGAACAATTGCTCGCCCCCCTCCCCCCCCCCCCCCACCCCCACCCCCCAATGCATTGTGCTTTCCGAACAGATTTACGCCAGTGCTTGCTGTATTCGTATTAACAATACAATCATGAGACAGGTTTCGGTTTTTCAAATTTCCCTTTCGTTACAAAGATATGTACGATCGAAGTATTCAGATGAAGAAAAACTCCGTTGGAGTTTTGAAACCGTGTACAAAGTGAGTGCAGTGAATTAGTGAATATCTCTTTGCATTTTCGCTCATTACTTGGACGTGCAATGCCCATTTGACAATATATTGCACATGTCAACAAAGTTACTAGATCCCTTTAAAGGGGACCACCAGGCAAAGGACAACACATTATTATATGTTTTGGTACCGTTTTCTGATATCAAATAGATACCCAACCTTTTTCAAATAGTTGCGTAATTCATAAACAAAGCAATTAATTTCCACCACTTACGGAACCACTGCTATTTCCTAGTTCCACACAGGCCAAGCATACTTTTGTGAGTGCGCCAATGCTTTCACGCGTACCGTCAATATAATCTCGGATGATTTGTTCGGTCTGCACAGAGCGCTCTGGCTCTGCACGCATGTAGTCTATGCAATTCAGACCGCATGAACGCATGGTTGAGAATGGTGATGCGTTTTCATATATTTTTTTTCTGAAAACATATATTTGTGAACTTGTTGAAGGAATGGAATACTACAGATGTTACCTTTCTATAATAAGAATATTTTTGGTCGATGGTGGTACCCTTTAAGCCTTCACATTTTTGAAATATACACCAAAGTTGCATTTAAATAGTTATTTGGCACTTTCTTTTTTTATTCATTAATCTAACCATAACTCATATTCTTTCAATTTTGCTTAAAATGTTTCAAACTTTCAGATGTCCGAAGGGTAACCTCTCGCGTTAACGGCTGCAGGAAAACATCCTTCTAACCTTGCCGATAATACGCCCTTCTACCATTCAAGCATGGTTGCGATTATAACTATTGCGTTTTTATGATAACGTGCTAGTTTTAGTTTTAGTTTTATTTATTGTGGGACCCCAAGGGAGTACAGCGGTTTACTTACAATTCATTATATTGTTGTATTTGCTTATGTGATTTTGGAAATAAGAACAAACAATCAAACAACAAACAAACAGTTATCAACATTGAGTTTGTCCAGAACTGTACTGTCCCTTTCAAAGGGAAGACAACGTAATTTAGACAATAAGTAAGAATGACCACATTCACACGACGCTTCATATGTATCTTATTCTTGATATTTGCCAACATTGGTACTTGAAGGACTTTAACTTTTGTTTTAACTGTCACGCACTCCTCAAACGTGTACCATATATCCAGGGAACGTGTTTTACAAGTATTGTACATTAATTGTCTATGTAATGAATATATATAACATTGCTGTATATGAAACTATCTTTACATCAATACTTATTGATTAATTACAATGATTTATTGAAATAATAATAATAAATGACGCTTTATATAAAGCATCATAATGTCATATCAATGTTATTTACATCATTACAGTTCAAATAATTATATAACTGATTGTTGAGTTGCTATGTAAGCTTTACATTTCTTTTTAGTGTGTTCTAATAAATTAAGAACAACATTTACTGTAATTAGTCATATAAAACTAATTTCAATTGGGATAATTTCTTTACGTTTTGTTTGTTATTGTAATCCACTTGAATGGATTGGGTACCAATAAGTACATGAATTTGTATAGTTGAATAATATTTCAACCGTTAACCACATACTATAGGTGAAAGTACTGCTTAAAGTTACACATTTATTTTAATTTCAAGCAGGAAAATGTATAAATCATACATGATACATATTATCCTGTCCGTTTAATAACTTCTAGGTCCTGCATTCTCGACGAGCTCTCGCCCCCGGCGTGTTTCACAAATTATGAGTAAAAATTCAAATTAGGGACAGGTATTGATTGCTATGTACAATTTAAATAGGATTTTAAAATAAAACAAGGTCTTGTTTGAAGAAGAAAACTAAATTTCTATGACCAAGGTGATTTCTTTTTCTCGATGTATAATTCATTAAAAGTATCAACATCTATTGAATGTTTCTCTTGCATATTTTTAATTCCAATTAGGCTACAAATAGATTTCCATAACTTTAAGTACATACTAAATTTAAGTTCAACTTTGAACTCGTAGTGAAACACCCAGGTGTCACAATCATGTTGGCCATGATATTATCATGTTGACAAAGGGAAGGTATGTGTGTGCGTGTGTGTGTGTGTGTGTGTGTGTGTGTGTGTGTGTGTGTGTGTGTGTGTGTGTGTGTGTGTGTGTGTGCGTGTGTGCGTGTGTGCGTGTGTGCGTGTGTGCGTGTGTGCGTGTGTGCGCGTGTGTGCGTGTGTGTGTGTGTGTGTGTGTGTGTGTGTGTGTCTTTGTGCGTGCTTGGGGACACGTTTTGTTATTCACCATGGCATTGTTAAAAATCCATCACGGTAAATCGCCGTGCCTGCCTGCGATCGCCACTACGAAAACGAAAGCTAAAACACCCCCTTGGAAAAACCCTGGGTATGCTGGTATGGTCTACATCATTAATCTTCCCCCCTTTTGAGAAAAATGATGATGCATATATTTACATAACCCTTTATCACTTCTTCACTAAATGGCGGCCATTTTGAAAAATGACGACCACGGCTCTCAGGGGCAAAATTCGTGTGGGATCAATATCCAAATTTGCTAATAATAACTCGGTCTATACGTGTGTGCCAAACTCATGCTTAGTTTTAGAAAACAAGTTAACAATTCGTCTTATATTGGGGGCTATGCCGTTGGAGTTTATGATATTTGTTTTCATATGGGTATGCAAGCCATTTGATAATGATTACAATTTCGCTATTTTATTGATCCTAATCACATGATCTATATTATTTGCCCCGGAGGTGGGGCAGGGGGGGGGGGGGGGGGGGGGCGTGGCCCAGAATAATTTGCTAACATATTCGAAAGCAAATCAAGAACAAAGGTGTGCCCCTAAAATGTATGTGATTTTGTGTTCGTTAATTACAGCGCTAACATAAATCAAACCATGACTGCTTTGCTTGGATACAGAATCATAAGTGAGCTTTATTACTACAATACGGTTAAAAATACCTTACTTAAAGGGCAATGCAACTCAAGAATAGAGTTTATCCTACTTTATACATCGTAATATGCCCTTGTATTATATATAACATAACTCCGACTCAGATTTCCGCTTTGGGAGAAATATGTGAAAACCCTTTCGGGTTTACCACTATTCATGCAAACACTGGAGGCCGCCATTATTAGGTTCGTGCGGACTTACAGTCAGTGATATGCACTAATGCATTTCAATAGCACCTATTCAAACCATTGTCTGAATACTTATAGATGCTTTGACGAGTCTGCAAATCAGTGAAAAGCTTTTTGTTCGGCCCGTAGCACACACGTCACAGTTTGTAAAGCATGTCGGGCAATTGCAAGAACATGGCCGCTCCCATCACCTTTTTGCCGCCATAAGAATTAGTAAAATTTGGGTATGTTCACGTAAGGGTTTCACGGGATCCAGGAGGACAAAATTGCCAATTTATGTATTAAAAAAATGTCTGTTCACCCTCTAAACGATAATAATAGCCGAAAAACAAAGTTTCCTTTAAATACTATACACTAGGGTATGGGAATCATCACGCAATTACGAAATCGACCCCCCCCCCCCCCCCCGCCCCCCTCCCCCAATCAGTGCGACCTCATTCACTACGCCTCTCGGCACAATGGAGAATGGCATGCTTGGATGGATTTTGTTTGGGGGTCACGTAAATAATCGGGAAAATGTAATGGATATTTTAATAAGGATCACTGAATAGCGAAATTGTAATCATATTTTATGAATAGTGACCCTCTTTTCGTATTATGAATAACGACCTTTTCTCATATTAAGAATAGCGACCCTGATGTATTATTATGAATAGCGACCCTCATCTCATATTATGAATATCGACCCTCTTCTCATATGAATAGCGACCCTATTCTCGCATTACGAATAGCGACCCTCTACTCATATTATGAATAGCGACCCTCTTCTCGTATTATGAATAGCGACCCTCTTCTAGTATTATGAATAGAGACCCTCTTCTCATCTTATGAATAGCGACCCTCTTCTCATATTAGGAATAGCGACCCTCATTTTGTATTATGAATAGCGACCATCTTCTCGTATTATGAATAGCGGTCCTTTTGAGTAGTGCCCCCAATCTAAATTATAAATAGCACCCCTTCGTCATGTTTATGACTAGCGACCCCGATTTCGTAATATAAATAACGGTCCTAACAATATAAGGTGGTGTCGTACAATTCATTTTTATTTCATTGATCTTCTAGCAGTGGAGTTGTCAATATATGAAATAAATAATATGAAGATTAAAATAGATCCACTTAGTACAATTAAATGGTATAAATGCTTAAACGCGATAAAAATCGCGTACTATAGTGACCATTTTGCTTAAAAGGATCTAACGTGTTCAAAAACTGACAAAATGGTGAAAATGTGCATTATTGTGATTATCATGTTTACTGAACAGTGTGTGAGAATTCCATGGTAATTGAATTTCATATGACCGAGTGAGGAGCGAAAATTAAATGTGATATTTGCTCACACATTGCACTGAATTTGTCCACAGTTACAATTTTTCCATGCAGTTTTTGCACAGACCTTTAAAGATATTCGATGCCTTTAACACCCGGTATCAAAATTGAACATTAAAGGGGTAGTTTAGTTTTGGTAGAGAGGGCGCTGCACATCACAATTTTTTTGTGAGATAATGAAAAACTGAGTGTCGAATTTGAGAGAACATGCAATTTTAATGGCAGAATAAACTTTATTTGGTCAAAATCGGTCCAGAAACGGCTGAAATATCAATAAATATATTTGATCTTATAATTATATGGGGCCCAAATAATTAGCTGATTTTTTCAAAAAATAAAAAAAATACTTACACTTTTTCAAAAAATTTCAAAAGCGTTTTTTTAAATAGTTGTTGATGATCTATCTACTTAATCATTATTTCAATAGAACATCAAATGCATTATTTTGTATGAAAAATGGTTGAAACCAATGCCTTTTTAGAAAGCGCCCTCTTGTGTTTTAATGGCTCTTTTTGAATGATAACATGCTTTTTACTTAGTCGTTTGTAATTTTGTATACCTTTCGAGCATGGTGGAGTAATAGCTATTAGTTTATAATGTTACTGTCCTGGTTTGGTTACTAAAGTTTAGCCTTACCAAAACTAAACCACCCCTTTAATCTCCGCAATGGTTGTATCGCATACATCAATTTTAACTACGAGTACACACGTATCACGACGTGATCATAATGCATGATATTAACATCTGTGCATGATATTTTCATTTCAAACTGGATAACGTAAAGCGCTAAGAGAGGATTCATATTGGGCGGCAAATACATCGAAAACAGTATAATTATTATCTATAGGCTATCGGCTTTATTGAACACGATGATATCGTTCGATAGAAGGTACGCTTGGTACATTTGTGCAATGATGGCGATGATTAACTGTTTCCTGATCGGCTTCTTCGTTACTCCAAGTAATAAATACCGCGTTAATCTTGTCCAGGAGCTTAATATGAAGAGACAAGACTTCGGACGGCAAGATAAGGAGTTAAGAAACCAAACCAGTGGTAAGCATTGATTTTAAAGGGACTTTTTTTTATTTTTGACATGTGCAAAGTGACGAATGATTGATAAAATAGTAAGTTAGTTTTGTGGACTTAGACAATATTACTATAATGCTGTCAAAATCTTAACAACTTAATTGGAACTCTAGCGATTCTCACATACCTCATTGTAGTCGTATTATATAAACCCCTCAAAAAAGTTCGGAAACTCAAGTTTGATCAATGATATATCTCGTATTTTTTAATAAGCATATTCGAAATTGGTGTCACAATAAAGCCTCATTATATACCTTTCAAACGGTGCATTATGTGTAGTGATTATGCAATTGGGGCGATTGCAGTAGCCCAGAGAATAGGGGGAGGCAGGAAGTGAAATGTCGCAAAATGGCTCAATGCATTTAATTTACGAGTGCATGACTGTGCTGACCAGTTTCTGAAAGTTCGCTTTCTATTGAATACTGACACCCTTTCCATTCATCAAAATCATTGGAATTTGATACCATTTTAATGTAAATTATTTTTTCATTAAGATGGCATATTGATCGTAATGATTAGGCAAATGGGTTGTAGGCAGCAAACCGGAATATAGAGATGGGTCGAGTGTGAAATCAGACAAAAAATATGGAGTTGACAAAAAATCAGAGCGTTGCACTTTTGTCGAGCTTTTGGGAGGTTGTTTAGCCTTTTAAATATAATATTCATGATTCACATTGATATAAACGGAAAGCCCAACAACTTTTCTGTATGAAAATGTGAAATTTATAATGATTTTTGTAAAGGGCGGCTGCAGGGAGATGAATGTGGGGGAGCCTCAAAAGTGACCCATTTCAAAACGCTCTGGAATTAAACAAAGGAATTACCTTTACCATTTTCATATGACCAGGAAATTGTCCACTTGTTAAGGACAAATTAAAAACATGTACTAAGGATAAACAATTTAGTGTACAACACCCTTCACAATAAAATTCTCGTCATAACCTGAACTTTTTTATTTTTTAGTCCAGGTACAATATCAATCACCTCCTCTTTAACTATTGGAACAAGAAAATGGAATTTGGATTAGGCGGGCCCAACAATTATGAACAAAATTATTTGCAGGGGGAATATTTGCAGCTACATTTCTCCATTAAAGAGAAATAATTATTAAAAATATTAGCTGCATTGTTAGGATCTTTTATAATTTTGTCATTAAATCAAGTTGTCGTTATTTTGAATTTATCATTCAATAGATTCATGGCCTGTTTAATAATATACCATGTATTTTTAATATCGTGCTTATGTAGTGCTAACTGGTTAGCATTATATTTGTTTTCAGGCGTTATATTCTCGTCAATGTATTTTGATTATTTTGTATTATACTTAACTTGAGAATGATCTGTCTTTTTCATATAATATTTAAAATATAGATTACCTTTCCTATTAATAGATCGTAAAAGGAATTTTGAAATCCAAGGAAGTCTGGGGTTTTATACGTAGCATATTTATCTTTACGCTTAGGAATGTTATCTTTTAGCTGTTTATAAAAGATGTTTATGGAATTATTATACGAAACATCATCATTATCATACACAGCAGACCAATCAACGGCATTTAAACAAGATGCAAGTCTAGCGATTTTTTCGGGCGTTTTTTTACGTTTAAACGGGCGTGGAAGGCTGTTATTAATTGGATGCTTAAAACCAAAGTGAGTCATAGTAGGGAAATAGTCAGTTATATCCGAAAGCACAACAAAAGAATCCGGAGGTGGAGTAATATTACACAAAAGGTTAGCAATTAGGCTAGCGGATTGATTAGCGACACGGGTGGGTGTAGAGATGAGAGGCAAACATGACTTCGACAAAGAAGTTCACAAAAATTATTGAGATATAATTACAATGATCATGTTTCAATAAGTTTATATTATAATCTCCCATTATAAAAGAATCTTTATGGGCAAAGATAGTAAAATCTGTAAGATTGTAACGCCATATAATGTTCCTGTCATATTTGTAATGTGTGTTATGAAATAACGATAAATAAACTTAAAACTTCGGACTGATTACGTGACTTGATTTTACATGATTGTCCTGGTAAACCCATAAATATCAAGTTCCAATCCCGTGACTTGATTTTTCATGATTTTACATGATTGTCCTGGTAAACCCATAAATATCAAGTTCCAATCCTCGATTCTTATTTGCTATCAATTGTAGATGATTAACTACTTCTAACCAAAGTTGTTAGAACTTTGAACATAATATGTACCGTATATGGGATCATATAGTTTATTGCCTTATAATGTAAGTTTATCATCAATCCATGTACAGAGGGTCCTACGCCCCACTAGTTGCTATTTATGTAGGGACATTTAATTTGTTTGTCTGTTAACATTTCTTATATACATGTATGATCATTATCTTGTTATCCTTGAACATATTGGGAACAAAGTTATTCATTCATTCATATGGCAGGCTACCGGAGTGTTTATTTTATTCAATTTTTATTGATAGGGTGTTAATAGTGTTAATACAAATATTGTAAATTTATAAATTTCCACGTTCTCTTTAATATTGTAGTTTCCTTTTATGTTTTTTTACGGTTTCCGAATTTTCGCCCATAAGGCTTTGGCGTGGTTTATTCGACTCATATATATATATATGAATTGATAACATAATCAATGTAAATGATGTATCAATGTAAGGGGGACTGACCCTGTTTGTCAATAATATCAAATTTGAGTAGGATCATTTAATAACACGATTTAGATCAACGCTCAAGCTTGAAAAGAGGAATAACAGTTTTCCACCTTAACAATTACTAATTTGCATATTATTCAAATTAAACTTCCCCAGCCTAGTTCGAATTTCGGGGACTGTTAGTATGTTGTTTAGGGGATTTTACAGAAATAAACTGAGAAGAAAAATCCCATGTTGCAATTTGTTTGAGGTCACCAACTCATTATAGCTAGATTGACTAGCCTATTAATTTATCACAAGTATAGAGTAGGCTTCGATTGGCATCACGAATGGTAGCGTTTGATTGATTCAATTTATTTGTTCTTTTCTATAAATGTATGTCTGTAGTACGATGGGATTGTGAACATAAACCATCTCCCGCAGACAAAAGTACAAACGAATATTAAAGTGATCCAGGTAAAGTGTCAGATATTGCACAAAATGACATTTGAGACTTCAATCCTATATCAGTATCAATGTAAAATACAATTGAAAGATTTGTGAAAGTTTGAAAGAAAACGAACTCTGTTTACCTAGTGAAAAAAGCGAATATTGAGTTCATATTTTATCACCGAATACTGATGGCCTATCGTAGATTTGTAGCAGTAATAATCGGGTGCGGTTCGTTATTCCGAAGGTTCGTTATTCCAAAGGTTCGTTATTCCGAACACGCAAATTTCCTATACCTGAGTGTTCGTTAATCCGAAAATGAAATAGGGTTCGTTAATCCGAACATTTGCTGCATTATTCCGAAGGTTCGTTATTCCGAAGGTTCGTTATTCCGAAGGTTCGTTATACCGAAGGTTCGTTATTCCGAAGGTTCGCTATTCCTAAAATGAAATCGGGTTCGTTATTCCGAAGGTTCGTTATTCCGAAGGTTATTTATTCCGAAGGTTCTTTATTCCGAAGGTTCGCTATTCCTAAAATGAAATCGGGTTCGTTATTCCGAAGGTTCGTTAATCCGAAAATGAATTAGGGTTCGTTAATCCGAAAATGAAATAGGGATTGCCGTCGAGTTGTGTGTGTGTATGTATATATATGTGTCCCTGCCCTAAGTTGCTATTTATGATGAAATACATACAATTCAGACAAATAAAATGTTAGAATTAAGATATTCTGGACTGATATCAAGCAGCAAAATCTAACTTCATGACATAATTATAATTATATAATATCAAATTGATTTGGGTTTTATTTCATGTTTCCTCCCCTTCTCCCCAACCCCCAAGCAGCCACGGCAATTAGAGTAAGATTGATCCCCTTTCCCAAGTTCACACTGCTCAAAATCATTTTTTTTAAGGCAACATTGCTTAAAAGAAATCAAATTCTTTTCTAAATCGTATTTATTTAATTTTCGGATTAACGAACCATATTTCATTTTCGGATCAACGAACCTTCGGAATAACGAACCTTCGGAATAACGAACCTTCGTAATAACGAACCCGATTTTATTTTCGGATCAACGAACCTTCGGAATAACGAACCCGATTTTATTTTCGGAATAACGAACCTTCGGAACAACGAACCCGATTTCATTTTAGGAATAGCGAACCTTCGGAATAACGAACCTTCGGAATAACGAACCTTCGGAATAACGAACCTTCGAAATAACGAACCTTCGGAATAACGAACCTCCGGAATAACTGAACTTTCGGAATAACGAACCTTCGGAATAACGGACTGTAACCGTAATAATCATCCGTTGACGATATCCGCACCCATGTATGTTTACAGACGGTGAAGAATTCATGGAGTTTGCGCTCACTCGGCTCAAAGTTCAATCGGGTCCGGCATGTTTCCCACGCTCGCTGGCCGGACGTATTCAGCTAGGACAATTGTACTTTTTTTTTTAAGCGTTGGCAACGCTTTTCAAATAATGATTTTCAATGATAATTATCTTCATACTAAAGGGACATTTGAACAAATCTAAACCTATTTTATTCTTCTTTTACCATAAGCTAAACAAAACGGCGGAAGAGAAACGAGGAAGCTCCAAGTATTTTTCGTGGAGTTAGACACTTTACCTGGATCATTTTAACAAGTGTTGCGATCAAGGGATCTAGTCACTTTGTTCGCAAGTGCTAAAAGTATTGAGTGATTAATAAAAATGTGCATTGGAGTGATTTTATATGTCCACGGATTTTGTGTATTTCACACACTAGACTGTATTATAATATCACACAGATATTAAAGGGAATAGTGACATTGTCCAAATCCTCAAAATCCAATTGGATTTCTAGCAGGTTCCCTGCTAGCATGAAAGCATGAAACAGGTTTCCGTTTTTCAAATTTCCCTTTCGTTTAAAAGATATTTACGCTTGAAGTGTTCAGATTTTGAATTATCCACTGGATCGCCGAAACCTTGTACAAAGTGAGTGCAACGAGTTAGTGAATATCACTTTGCATGTTTGCTCATTACTCGGCCATATAACGTCCATTTAACTTGAAATTGTCACGCAACACCCAGTGCACATATCAGATAACAACACTATACATTGTATCAACCACTCATCAACGGGCAAAGAAAAACAAGTAACTATATGCTTTGGTACTGATGTGTGATATTAAATAGATGCTCAATACTTTGCAAAGAGTTGTGTCATTCATAAAAATACAGTTAATTGTCACCACTTACGGAACCAGCATGACCTCATGGTTCCGTATGCGCCAAACATCTGAGAGTGCGCCAATTCTATTCACGTGTACGTTTGGAGACATAGAATCCCGGACGATTCGTTCGCCCTGGACCAAGGTAGTCTCTGTATGCAGACCCATGAATGCATTTTGAATGGTAATGCGTTTTCCAATTATATAATTTTTTCTGGGAACATATTTTTCTGAACTACTAAAAAGATTTAACCTTTTATTTATAAAAAAACAAAATAATAATTAAAAATGTTTGTTATTTCCCACAAATCGCTTAACCTGTGAGGTCTTTTCAACAATAATCAGATTAAACACATAATATTTTTCATGTTGTGATCGATTTCCTAATACTACAGGTCGTGAGCCAAGCCGCGCGTACGAACATGTCGTGGGGACGATAACCAAGGAGGTGGCCGAATTTGGGTACTATCTGACGTCGCAACTCACGCAAATCAGAAATGAAGTGGGTGACGTTTTGGAGAAAAGGAATACAACTAAGAACCCGACGGAATCCATTAATCGTCTGTTGGAGGACGTTGGAGAGCAAATGCGGTATATTTATATGAAAGTTATAGGGATCTTATGTAGTGGCGAAGTCAGTAGTATAAGACGGTACCTCTAGAAACCCTAAATACCCTACCAGTTAGGTTAATCATTATAATATATGAATAACAATACAACTGCACGATAATTACCCGACAGGAACAATTACCCCCAGACTATTATTTCCACTGTTACCCCCAATATATCTCCCACGACATTTACCACTCAAGAAACTTACCCGCGGGAACAATTACTCCCCAGACAGTTAAACCTACCCTCAATTAACCGTCAACAAAATTACTCCCACGACAATTACCAAAGACTGATAACCCCGAGAAAATTATGCCAGTGTATTTGGGGATATCTGACTCTCATTATTAATTTTAAAAAACTTACTATTTTGAAGGATCAGGTTTTATTATGTTAAATTGTTAATTCACTTAAAGGGACAGGTCCACTTTTACAAAACGTCTGAACAGCTTTCAGTTGACGGATGGGGATCAATGTAACACGCAAAAAAAAATCAGAGCGAACAGCCCTCTAATTTGGATTCTACGAATGAAAAACGAATGCGTCCCGCCATTTAAACTATATATCGGTCAATAAAGGAGTTCAACTGATTTAGCATAATATTACAACAATATAGTACTAAATCTCGTAAAGGTATTGTGAAGCCGACATTTGTTAACGTATGTCATGGAAACAGATCTCAACAATAAAGAATATATAATTACATGTAGTCAATTTAAGCGATGTTTGAGTATTTTGCTTGGTAAACGCTCACACAGTAGTACTTATGCGCGGGTCACGTAGCTAGCGCTGGTCACTTACGGGTCATGCATACCGATCTGGCACTCCCTAAACTCTGTGTACGAACTTACTCACCGGCCGAAAATACGTATGTACCCATTAAACCGTCGTCCCTCAGTTTAATCAGTTTTAGGTCTATAACTCCACGAAAAAGAGATTTCAAGCCCTAATTTGTTCAGGCATCCTATTAAATGACATTTCCTTTCATATAAGACATAATCCTCGAAACTTTTGATTTTGCCTTGCAAAAGAGGATCTCTCCCTTTAAGGCACAATGACCTCTGAGCATAAGGGTCGCTCTTCATAATGCAGAGGAAGAGCCGCTACTTATTAACCTGGGAAATCACCAATATTCATAAAGCTCGCTAGCCATAATGTAAAAGAGGGACACTCGTCTTAGATCTAAAATAGGAATAGGGTCGTTATTCAGAATTCAAGCAGAGGGTTTTAATTCATTAAGGACTGTCTGACACATTTTCATCCACCAAACCAGGTGGAAAAATAAATTTTGTAACGTGTGGGCCTTACAAAAATCTTAAAGCGTTAGTACAGTTTTGGTAAGGCTGATATTTAGTAACGAAAACCTGCACAGTAACATTACAAGCTAATTGTTATAAATATACCATGCTCGAAATGTATCGAAAAAAACAACTAAGTAAAAAGCCTGTTTTCATTCAAAAAGAGCCATTAAAACACAAGAGGGCGCTTTCGAAATAAAAGCATTGGTTTCAACCATTTTTCATCCAAAATTATGCAAGTGATGTTTTGTTGAAATAAATCATCAACTATTTAAAAAACTCTTTTGAAAATTTTGAACAAGTGTAAACATTTGTAAAAAATTGTTTTAATTCATCGAATCCGATCGGATATATTTATTAATATTTCAGCCGTTTCCTTAACCAATTTTGATCAAATAAAGTTTATTCTGTCATTAAGATTGTATGCTCTTTCAAATTCTACACTAATTGTTTCATTGTATCACAACAAATTATTTCGTGCAGCGCCCTCTATACCAAAACTTAACTACCCCTTTAACAGATACGTGGGAAAGATATACAATAAATATTTGTAAGACTTAGAAAATGCACTTTGAATAGTAAGCTTCCAGTATTTCAATTTAAAATGCTTTATAATATTTTATACTAATTATAATTTACATTTATACATATTTAAAATGGTCAATAGTAATTTTTGTTCCTTTTCTGGTAAATATGAAAAAACTTACTAGCATTTAATTTGTCTTTGTGAGAAACTAAAAGCAATTTGGGAAGAGTGTGGGAATTTCTTTAATTTAGTAGAGTTAAACATACGGAAGGAACAGTTATTAAGTCATATAATAATTTTGATAAAATATATGATATTCATAGACATGATAGATAGTAAAAATAAACATAAACCACGAAATCCTGTAGAGATTAAGAAAAGATTATTAGAAAACAGAAAGGAGGAGAAGAAATTAGCTGGGGACCGAGGTACATTAACATATCATTTTAGAAAGTGGGACAATTTAGAATAGCTTCGTGCAGAATAAAATAGGGAAGGCGAATAGAAGCAATGAAATGAACATGGCTAATAATGGTCGAGAATCTCACAAGAAGTAGGCATGTTTTGATGTGGATGTGTGTGTGGGTATCTGTGCACGCGTGTGTATGTGTGTATGTTAGTGCTTGTATGGATTTTTAAATTTTTTTTTTTTTTTTGGGGGGGGGGGGTAAGTTCATTTGTATTATTAAGATGTGAATGTAAAATCATATTCTATGTAATTATGTTAACATGCTGATTTGTATGTACTGATTTTGTTATTGTTTGTTAGTGTTATTTTGTTATCGTTTGTAAAAAGCAATGGAGAAAATAAATATCTTTGAAAAAACACATAACTTTATGAACCAGAGTACTAAGAATAGTTGCCTTTAGAAATAAAATTCATTCGGATGGGCATATCTCAGCCAATACTTTCCATACAAACGAATTCAGGGTCGCTATTCATAATGTCAGAAGAGGGTCGCAATCATACAATTATAGTAGGCGACCCTCTTTTTAAATTGTGAATAGTGACCCCGATTTCCATTATGAATATCGACCCTCTTCTTGCATTATAAATAGTGAACCTGATTAATGGACCGTATTATGAAAAGCGACCTTTTTACATAATGAATAGCGACCCTCATTTTGTATTATGAATAGCGACCTTCAATTCGTTTTATGAATAGCGATCGACCCTTATGAATAATGAACTCCTTTTCAAATTATGAACAGCGGTCCTTATGACATGGCGAGCAGACCCCGGGGACGTCACTCTAAATTATCTTCATATGTAATGATGTTTTTTCTTATTATTTTCCTTCTCCTTCTTCTTTTTCTTCTTCTTCCTTCTCTTTCATCCTCTTCTTGATGTTTAACCTTTGTAGATCTTTGATGATTGATGTTGAGAAGATAAATCGAGTCGACGGACATGATTCATGGCGAAAACGCGCAGCCAAAAACCTGTCGGATCTTGTACAGAAGAGACTTGTCTATTTACAGGTACAGTAATCCATTAGTGCCAATATTCAAGATTGTTGGTGTAATGGGAGGCAGGAAATGTTGACAATAAAGTATAGGGCTCCCTGGCTCATAGCTATCAACACGTGTTTTTTTTTCCTCGTGGAAAACACTAACTCCTTCATATCTTACCTCGATCACTATCTGCTATTTAGGTTTACATACATTTTTCAAAGAAAGAATCACATACACCTCAGCAATCCGCCACTGAAGTGTGTATTTTACGTTAAACTTATAGCTACAACCTTATGTCTGATATTTCGTGTATTGATTGTGTTAATGGAATCGACTAACAAATATCGGTTACACAGATATCATTAATCAAAGATAAATACAATAAACATTATCAATATATAGATGGTAAAAATGGAACCAGCGATAGCGAAGACTACTATAGTTGATGTCAGTCCCTTCACAATATAATCAAAACAAGATTTAAACCATTTTGTGATATGATGTGCAACGAATGATTAATACTTACAATAAGTAATTGTTTACTTGTCTAATTATACATATTATTCCCATGGCTCGATCACCTCGTTAAAGAAGAGACCCACCCAATATGTTTTGCCCGGATACGCTTTCGTCTTTATTAACTATAATAGACTTGCAAAAGTAGTACACCATACGGGCAAATAATTACCTTTGATAATATTTACTTTTATTTCAACAATTGTGTAAGTCTAAACTATGTGCTTTGTTTTAAAAGTGTCATTGTTAATTACCATTAAGATTCAGTTTATTCCAACCATGAAACAGATTATGGCAGTTTGATATTTAAATATACAAAAGGGTTTTGGACCTCATAGAAACAGGAGCTTGTAGATTGGGGCCCTTTTACAAATGATACAAATTAAACAATTCTAAGGAAATAATATGGTAGGTTGGTCATCATTTACTCTGTTCACACACATCAATTACTCAAACACACATCGTGGGCTCGAATCGTCCGGGGTAAAACGTAAATTTAAAAGGTATTTCAGTTTCGGTAAAGAGGGCACTCCAACAAATATTTATTTGGTGAAGTAAAGGAAAAGTACGTGTTAAATTAGAAGAAAGGGAAAAACAATTTCAATGTCAAAATCAACTGTGTTTGATCAAAATCGGTTCGTGAACGGCTAAAATATTCATAAATACATATTGTTGGAATAAATGTTGGGGAACAACGTTTATTTAATCATTTAGAAAAATATCTATAAATCCTACATAATTCTGAAAATATACCAAAATAATTTTACAATCGTTTTGGATGATCTCTCTATTGAATAATAATGTTGTACCAAACATCACATCTTCAAAATAATATAAACTTAGTTTTTCATTACCTTACAAACAAATAAAATAAAAACGCCCTCTAAACCAAAACTGAACTACCCCTTTAACGAGACTCCTTCCTCCACACAATAAGAACCCGGCAAACTGCACAACTGCTAAGAAGTTGATCTGTAACATGCAGCCATGTGGATTTGGCTGCAGTATTCATCACCTGGCTTACTGCATGTTGACGGCCTATGCGACAAAGAGGACGTTTGTCCTGGAGTCCAAGGGATGGGAATACGCCAAAGACGGCTGGGAGAAGGGCTTTCTCCCCCTCAGCGAGACGTGTACTGAAGGCGGAAAAGGGACGTATGTTGACGAATTTGAAAAAGACGGCTCTGCATACTGGGTTAGTAGTGCGGGGGAGGGGAGGGGGGGAGGGGAGGGGGGAGGGGGCGGCTGGGTCCGCCAAGTATTATGTTATCAACAGTAAGGGTCCGGTAAACATAAGAACATAAACCTTTGCATTTTAATAGACAGTTATTGAAAACTACATCCATATGGTTAAAACTAAGGGTAACCTTAAAATGTTCGGAAGGGGATGTATTAGCTGAGGAAATCAGGTTTGAAATCAATTTTTTTTTTGAAATGTGACTTTCCATGTTCTACGGTTAAAATATTATAGTTTCTCCTAGCACACATTTCTATTCAAAGATTACATCATAAAACGCCTCTTGCAAAAGCCCAGGTGTTCGGGCAAAGCCCTCAACCAACCGCCCCCCCCCCCCCCCCCCCTCCACCCCCGCCCCCCTTTTCAGGCATAATAATGTGCCTGCCCTAACACATGTGCACTATTGCCCCATTCCTATAACACCACTTTTCACATATTCATATCTACCAGGAAATGACTGAAGATCAGAAAAGAGCAAAGGGCCTGGATGATCGAGTAATCAGGCTGCGGTATACTTGGGAGACGAAGTTCAAGAAGCAGCCCGAATTCTCCCCGTTGTCTATACCAGAGGACCTAGCCCCGCTTCTTACCCGTTTACCCGGCGAACCTTACGTCCGGTGGATCGGTGAAATCATCACATACATCCTGCGACCTCAGCCTTGGCTGCAAGACTACATCGAGAAGGAGAAGAGGGACATAGATTTCGAGAGTCCAATTGTTGGGTAAACATATATAATCATACAATTGTGTTTCTTGTGTATTTCAACATAGGGATATATTTCTTCTCTAAAGACAGGTTATTTGTTATACAATGTCATATACCACTAGTCCCGTAATCAACATAATTTTTTTTCAGAACCTATAATCCAAGGTGGATGCTGTAGACTAGTTAATGCATTGTCTTTACTCATTGTACGAACCTCAATGGTCATACAAATTGTGCAGGCGAATTGGGTCGGTTGTGAGCGCGTGTATGACTGAGGTCCTGGACGCAGTCCGAATCCCACCATCGGGCACGTCCAAAGGAGGGAGGGGGGCACTCCCTATACCTGGCACCTGCCGCCCTTAGCTCAATTATTCGTTCCGGAGACTCCAAAATACTAAATATTGGCCATTCCACCGTTCCGCAGATCCCAAATTCCTAAACATCGGCCATTCCGCAAGTTTCGCCGCTCCGCTGGGTTCGCTGGTAGTGAATTTGAACGGAGTCCCCTCGTGCAAAGCGTAGCGAGGGGCTCCGCTCCGGAGACCTCTCTTGCAAACGCGGCGATCCACACCGGAGCCCAACATTGGAACCCTCGGGAGGCACATACCTACCCAAATGTGTTGTGAAGTGCACCTCTTACCCCCCCCCCCCCCCCCCCCGCCACCCCCCGGCGGGTACGGCGTATTTTGCCATGGTATTGCATGAAATTGAAGCTAACTGAGTTTGTGTTTCAACTGACTTCTCAGAAATGTGTGACAAAAATTGTGTTTTTTACTCTATCATATCATTTACCAATTCAAAAGTTATATTGTGCGCACTATTCCAACACAATCAAACCTTTGCACAATGTGTGTACTGTACTCTTCAGACTCCACGTCAGGAGGACCGACAAAAAAACAGAGGCGAAATTGCGTGGGCTAGAGGAATACATGGTTCACGTTGAGGAGTTCTACAAGAGAATGGAGATGGACAGACCGGACGGCAGGGTTGCTAGGAGAGTCTACCTAGCAACGGACGAACCAAAACTTCTCTCTGAGGCAATGAATAAGTATGAGAACGAAACAATAATTCTTTCACGGTTATACCTATTTAGAGGATTATACTCTGGTTGATCGAGTTGTGAACATTATTTAGTTATGTTTAAGGATGTGTGAATTACTTAAGTAACAATAAAACTTAAAGGGATAGTTCATTTTGGGTATAGAGGGCGCTACACGAAAACTTTTTTGTTAGATAATGAAAAACGGAGTGTCAAATTTGAAAGAGCATGCAATTTTAATGGCATAATAAACCTCATTTGATCAAAATCGGTTCAGAAACGGCTGAAATAGCAATAAATATATCCGATCGTAATAAATCGTGGGCCTAGATGTATTCGTGAATACAGCTTTAATGTTAACCAGAACCTGCACAATAACATTACAAACTAATAGTAACTCCACCATGCTTGAAATGCATAGAAAATTCCAAACGACTAAGTAAAAAGCCTGTTATCATTCAAAAAGAGCCATTAACACACAGGAAGGTGCTATCTAAGATATTTTGGTTTCAATAATTGTTCATACAAATGTACAGTAGTGTTTTGTTGAAATAATGATTGAATAGAGAGATCATCAACAACTAATTTAAGGGAAAGTTGAGTTTTGGTATAGATGGCACTACACAAATATATTGTTTGTGAGAAAATGATAACTGAAGAATCGTTTCAGAAATGGCTGAAATATCTGTTGTTGAATATCTTTTTATCTAATCACTATTCAACAAAACATCACATGCCCAATGTTTTATTTAAAATGGTTGAAACTGAAGAGTGTTTATAATAGAGAGCACCCTCTTGTGGGCCCCCCCCCCCCCCTTTAACAGCACTTTTTGAATGATACCAGGCTTTTTACTTAGTCATTTGTAATTTGGTATTCCTTTCGAACATAGTGAGTTATAACTTCTAGTTTGTAATGTGATGGTGCAGGCTTTGGTTGCAAAAATTCAGTTTGACCAAAACTGTACGCTCTTTACCAAAACTCAACCACACTGTAATCTTCTTATCCTATATTATAATATGTGAATAGTCAACATAGTTTCCATTTCAGCAAAGTCAAATTATACGTTCTACACCTGGAGAATAAAACTTGGTCAGTCCTCCAAGGGATATGTTTTAATGCCCGTAAGCTTGCATTATATCTCCATCATTTTTAGATACCCGGAGTACGAATTCTTCGGAGCGAATGCGAGTTTACCCAGATATTCCGGGCAGTCTTTGCAGGGGGTCATGAAGGATGTCTACTTGCTATCTCAGACAACCAGCATTGTGTGCACGTTCTCCTCAAACGTAAGCAAGTAAAGAGGATCCGTGGCATAGTATAAGAGGGGGCACGGTGTTCAATAAAACAAAAAATGGGGAAACTTTGTTAGAAAATAAGTGAAACATATTTACATGATTGCCTTAAAGGTGCATATTATGTTTTGACCTACAATTAAAGTGATGCCTGTAAAGTGCCTGTAAATACTTGGAGCTTCCTCGTTTCTCTTCTGCCGTGTTGTTTAGCTTATGGTAAGAGAAGAATAAAATAGGGTTAGATTTTTTCAAATGTCCCTTTGGTATGAAGATAATTATCATTGAATTATTATATGAAAAGCTTTTAATAAAAAGTACAATTGTCCTAGCTGAACACGTCCGGATGCAGCACCCGTGAGAACATTCCGGAGATTGAACTTTGAGCCGAGCGAGTTTAAATTCCATGAATTCTGTACTACGTCTGTAAACATACACGGGTGCGAATATCTCAAACGGATCATTATTACTGCGACAAATGTATGACAGACCATCAGTATTCGGTGATAAAATATGAACTCAATATTCGTTTTTTTCACTTGGTAAACAGTGTTCGTTTTCTTTCAAACTGTCACAAATCTTTCAATTGTATTTTACAATGATATTGATATATGATTGAAGTCTCAAATGTCATTTTGTGCAATATCTGACACTTTACAGGTATCACTTTAACTGCAACTTGATTTCCAATGGATCGTAACTCTTACTGCAACGGGGTCAAGGGCTTTTTAGCAAGTTGTCTTTCTCGTTGTTATAGATTTGTGCTTTATATATACAAAAGACGAAAAGAGGAATCTGAATGATTATTTTGCAGTAAATAACCATATTATTATCATTTTGATTGATCATTTTGAAACCAGGTTTGTCGGCTCGTCTATGTGTTAATGCAACACTATCATCCTGAAAAGGCAGCCAGCGTTCGCTCTCTAGATGTCGCCTATCATGTATATCTTCAGCATCTAAGTGAACAAACGGCTATCTACTCTCACCGCAGTCACAGTACGAACGAGATCGAGCTGAAAAGTGGTGACGTCGTAGTGCAACTACCACCCATTTCAAATGCGCGTTTGGACTGGTTTTCCGAGGGAAGGAACTCTCGAACAGGGTCGAGTGGAATCTTTCCTTCGTACAAGGTCAAAAACAAAGTCAAAATAGTTAAAATGCCAGCTTACGATGGAATAGATGAATAGACTGAATGATCACGATTTCTTTAAAAAACAAAACCCTTTTGCGTAACTATGCTAAAATGATCGCATGTGTATTTTGACGCTAAGAAGCTTCTTGCAATTTGCGCTATATAAATATGTAATGGATCTTTCATTTCGTAATTTTCCTTACTAATTGAATTATTGTACATCATTGACTTTCACCTATTAAGATCTGATATAATTTCATTAAACAGTGAGGATTATGCAATTCAACTGTGCACAAGCCCATGGACTTGAGTTAACCACTTTACTTTTTCAATCACTATATGAGGACCCGTGTCTGTGGCACGATGGTGGATTAGCGCACCGTCCGGACATATATATATTTCTAGATCATCCAAAATCACGACGACAAAAAAAAAAAAAAAAAAAAATCAACTTCCGTTTGATGTAATGTGATACTCTTTGACCATTACCTCACTAAAGGTAGTAGCAATCATCACCTGAAAGGTGAGGGTCATACCTGAAGGCATGGCGATTTGCATAGCCGGACAGACAGGCAGACAAACAAACAGACATTCTCTGTTTGTAGTATAGAAGGTAGAGTCATTTCACTGTCATGTCATGTATTTGGGAATGTTGAGAATATTGTATTTAAAGGGAGAGTAAAGTTCTGGTTAAGAGGGCGCTTCAACAACATTTCATTTGCGAGATGTTGGAAAACTGAATGGAGGAACTGCGAGACCACAAACATTTTGAGGCAAAAACAACGTTTATTTTATCAAAATCCGTTCAGAAACAGCTGTACTATATCAATAAATATATCTGAGTGGAATCAATGTAGGGTATCTCTTTTTTTTAAAGGGATTTAGTAACATTGTCGAAATCATCAAAATAAAATTTTAATTCTAGCGGTTCCTTCATACCTTGTTGTATTCGTATTAACAATAAAATCATGGGACAGGTTTTGGTTTTTCAAAATTTCCCTTTCGTTACAAAGATATGTACGATCGAAGTATTCAAATGAAGAAAAACTCCGTTGGAGTTTTGAAACCGTGTACAAAGTGAGTGCAGTGAATTAGTGAATATCTCTTTGCATTTTCGCTCATTACTTGGCCATGCAACGTCCATTTGACTTGAAATTTTCACACAATACCCTGTGGACATATGTGGTAACAACAATATATTACACCTGTCAAGAAAGTTACTCACATTTTTGAAAATATACACCAAAGTTGCATTTAAATACTTATTTGGCACTCTCTTGTTTTAATCATTAATCTAACCATAACTCATATTCTTTCAATTTTGCTTAAAATGTTTAAAACTTTCAGATGTCCCAAGGGCAACCTCTCGCGTTAACGGCTGCAAGAAAACATCCTTCTAACCTTGCCGATAATACGCCCTTCTACCATTCAAGCATGGTTGCGATTATATATAACTATTGGGTTTTTATGACAACGTGCTAGTTTTAGTTTTAGTTTTATTTATTGTGGAACCCCAAGGAAGTACAGCGGTTTTCTTACAATTCTGCTGAATTTGGGTCAATCCCCCGTTTCACTATATTGTTGTATTTACGTATGTGATTTTGGAAATAAGAACAAACAATCAAACAACAAACAAACAGTTATCAACATTGAGTTTGACCAGAACTGTACTGTCCCTTTCAAAGGGAAGACAACGTAATCTAGACAAGAAGTAAGAATGACCACATTCACACGACGCTTTATATGTATCTTATTCTTGATATTTCGCTTGATGTATTCCATATGAAATATGCAATCCCCTTTAGAAAATATGCCACAATTTCGAATTTGATATTCATGTGCTCATTAGTTTT
>JBAMJV010007812.1:0-27246 GCA_037951105.1 Echinarachnius parma
TGCAATACTTATAAAACACATTTGAATAATCATTTTGTTTATGGTGGCATGTTTTTTGATAATTATGATGAAACAGTATTTTCATCTTGAAGAATTATTATCAGTAGTATAATGACTTTGATGCACCTGGGACGCCCTCCTATAAGTAACAATCTGTCAGTTATAGGAACCATCGGTCATTTATAAGGAACAATCTGTCAGTTATAGGAACCATCAGGCACTCTTAAGTAACAATATGTGAGTTATATGAACCATCAGTCACTTAAAAGGACCAATCTGTCAGTAACAAGAACCACCAGGTACCAACAAATCATGAGCGTACCACTTTCAATAGTGTATTTAGTGCCATTATAAGATTTGTACACATTATAATCAAGGTTCCCCACGTGGGGAGTTCCCCACGACCGCAAATACCCCATATACCTAACCCTAACCCTAACCCTAACCCTAACCCTAACCCTAACCCTAACCCTAACCCTAACCCTAAACCCTAACCCTAACCCTGACCCCTAAACCCTAACCCTAACCCTAACCCTGGAATCAGAAGTTAGACTGTTCATTGCACAAAAGTAAATTAATATTAAAGTCACCCATTATAAAACTATTTTTATTTACAAATTGATTATTATTAAGGATAGTATGAATCGAATTCAAAAAAATCATCATGGGGAGATTGAGGAGGTCTATAAATAATTCAAAAAAGAAACTTCTTCCCGCAGGGATTTTCAACTTCAATAAACAATGATTCAAGGGTAGAATTCATATAAGTTAACTCATCTCTAATTTAAAATTGCAAAGATTCTGGTATATAGAATGCAACCCCCCTCCACGTCTATTGACTCGACTATTTTCTACTAAATTAAAACCTGGCAAATGAGCACTCATTTAAAATGATCTATATTTAAACATCTGAAAGTGTGCTTAAACAAATATAATACTGGCATGATTTATTTTTCAAGCATATTTAAAATATAATGCAAGTGACACAAGTGACACAATATGAAATAATATTCATATTTGAGGTCCTTATTCAGTTATTTATTGGAATACACACGGGGTACCTCCAGCCTGGCGCCACTTTCCAGCAAAGAATCGTAGCTTTGTTCCTGCCAAGTAAAGCTCTTGTGCTTGCTTTGCCAACTTTCTTTTCTCTTGCAGATCACTCTGGGTGAGGTCATCTACGATGAAGAAGTTCTCACCCTTGAGAACTTCCCTGTTTTTTTTCATGATGTCAACCTTATCGCGATATGATAGCACCTTTATCAAAATATGCCTGGGTCTATCATCAGCTCTCCTCCCATCTCTGTGAGCACGCTCTACCTTGGAGGGCATCTGAAACTTTCTCTGGAGGATCTCCTCGACGGTTTTCACGCAGTCCTCTCGCTCGTCCGCTCTGGATTCAGGAATGCCGACGATCCTGAAGTTGTTTCGTCTCGAGAAACGTTCACCTTTATTGGTAGCCTCTTCTGTCTTCGCTGCCTTGCCCCGAAGGATGTCTACTTATTTTGATAAGTCTGCCATTTGCTTCTCCATGACTTTCGTGTGATTTTGCAGCTCATCAACACGTTGCCGCTCGAAGAGCAGTGCCGCACTTAGGTGGTCCTCTACATCTCGCAGCTTGGATGCGAGACTATCGACCGCTTTCTTCAGCATTGTCTCGAACTTTTCGGTAACATTTGTATGTGATGGCACAAAACCTGGGCGTCGTTATGGATCAGCATTTAATACTTAGAGATCATGTTCAAATTAAATGTTGTGCAGCTATGTCTGCCCTAAAGAGAGTGGCTCCATTGCGTGCGTGTTAAAGTCCAATAATAACATGAACATTGATTCATGTATTTGTTTCTTCTCGAATCGATTATTGCAATAGTCTTTTGTTTGGTGTCTCTCAAAGAGACCTTTCTAAGTTGCAAGTAGTGCAAAACAGTGCTGCAAGACTGATTATGCGGGCCAGTCGGAGAGATCCTAGTACGCCTATGTTGACCTTCCAGCATTGGTTACTAGTGGGAAAAGGGATTATGTATAAACTAATTATGTTGTGCCATAAGGAATTAGTAAACAATTCAACAACTCACCTGGCCAATATATTGATACCATACAAACAAATTAGAAATCTTCGTTCCGTTAATAAGAACCTCTTGATCAGAGGGGCGTCGATCCGTATTTTTCGATTGGGGGTGGGGGGCGAATTTTCCGGAGTCATCCGTGGATAGATAAAAGCCCCACGGATGCACACCGAAATTTGGAGACGGTGGTGGGGTATTAAATGGTTTTTAACCGATGTCACCCCAGCAGGCTGTCTAGGGGCGGAAGCTCTTGTGTTTTAGCAGTTTAGAACTGTCATGATGTATGTAGAAATATAAATCTTTCTTCAAAAGAGATGTAAATAGGACACATTGAAAGCGTTTTGGTTACAGTTCGTTATTCCGAAGGTTTGTTATCCGAGGTTCGTTATTCTGAAGGTTCGTTATTCGAAGGTTCTTTATTCGAAGGTTCGTTATTCGAAGGTTCGTTATTCCGAAGTTCGTTATTCCGAAGGTTCGTTATTCCGAGGTTTGTTATTCCGAAGGTTCGTTAGTCCGAAAATGAAATCGGGTTCGTTATTCCGAAGGTTCGTTATTCCGATGGTTCGTTAGTCCGAAATGAAATAGGGTTCGTTAATCCGAAATAGAAATCGGGTTCGTTATTCTGAAGCTATAGGAAATGTTCGTGTTCGACTAACGAACCCTATTTCATTTTCGGAATAACGAACCTTCGAATAGCGAACCTTCGGAATAACGAACCCGATTTCATTTTCGGATTAACGAACCCTATTTAATTTCGGATTAACGAACCTTCGGAATAGCGAACCTTCGGAATAACGAACCCGATTTCATTTTCGGATTAACGAACCCTATTTAATTTCGGATTAACGAACCTTCGGAATAATGAACCCGATGTCATTTTCGGACTAGCTAACCTTCGGAATAACGAAACCGATTTCATTTTCGACTAACGCACCTTCGGAATAACGAACTTCTTGAATAACGAACCTTCGGAATAACGAACCTTCGGAATAACGAACTTTCGGAATAACTAACCTTCGGAATAACGAACCTTCGGAATAACGAACCGCACCCGAATTGGTAAGGTTAAGTGGTTAAGGCCATAAGGGGGAACCCTCATTAGGGACACCAATGGGGGTCCAGGGGGCCGAGCCACCCGAAGCTTTGAGTTTTAGTAGTTAGAACTGTCAAGATGTCTGTAGAAATACAAAGTCTATATATTTTCTTACAAAAGGGATTGTATAGGGCACATTGAAATCGTTTTGATAGCTTGAACCCCCGAATGGCTTAAGTTAAGTGGTTAAGGGGTTACCCACATTAGGGACCTCAATGGGGGTCCAGGAGGCGGAGCCCCCGGGAAGCTTTTAGATTTAAGCAGTTTTGTACTGTCATGATGTATGTTGAAGTGCTCAGTTCAAAAAGGCGCTAAATCCACTTTCCATACAAATTGAGTTAACGATACATCTACATTTATAAGCTACGTAGCTATCTAGGATCCACATTTTACGACAAATTATTCACTCAAAATCAAAATATAGAAACTTCAATTTCCATATATATTCCAATTGGCACGTGTACAGTTGGGCAAACAATACCTGTTTTCCTCGAAAGTTGAAAAAGTGGTTTATAGCGCCTTTTGGAAGAAAGCTATTTTCTTACATACGGGTTTTAAATGGCGCGCACTGAAAGCGTTTCGATAGCTTGGACTCATGATGGGTTAGGTAGGACTAAAGGGGTTATCCACATTGTAGACCTTGCTGGGGTCCAGGGGGCTATATGCCCCCAGAAGCTTCTGGTGTGTACACATTTAGAACTACTTCTATGTGTATTAAAATGGAATAATATGGTATAAGGGGATAGAGAGGAAAAGTGTAAGATTATAGGACGGCCAACGGCCCTAACATGGAAATATGAATCACTGTAAGTACCATTACCGGGGGCCCGGGGGCAAAGCCCCCGGGAGCTTTTGGATTTTGGAATTTCAGCACCAACATATGGTTTAAAAGATACAGAATATTTTATCTTTCAGAGGTTAATTTTAGCACGCATGGCATTGAAGTAGCGAGTAGTGTTGCCTGGGTTTTTATACAAGGGGGCTTATTATACTAGCCAGGTCTGGGAGATTATAGGCCCCTTTAATTTGTTAACGATAACTTTAGGACTTTTTCCTAGCGGTGAGTCTATAAGGGTGTAACATTTTGACCGGCATACCAAGCGATTTAGCGAATATGTATTATATATCGGCGTGCCATAAACGGGTGGAGGCAGGGGTCGACTTTGATAGGGCCCCATTAGACGGTCTAGGGGACAGTTCCTCCCGCGGATTAAGAATTTTGGCAATTTCTTACTATTCGTTTTAACCAAATAACATCTTGATTAGACACACGACATGCCTTTTCTCGGTTTATACATGACCACAGCTCCGTCTTTCCTCATTCAAAATGAGTTTACCAATTTCCTCTACGTTTAACGCTTGTTGACATAATTTAAAGATATACTTATTATTAAATGTATGATTCTGTATCGTTATTCTATAGATTAAAGGTTATTTCGGAATTATTAGGGGGAGGGCGAAACGATATGTTCGCCCCAAATATTTTCATCGGGGTCGCCCCCTGCCCCCCCCCCCCCCCCCCCCCCCTCTGTAATCGACGCCTCTGCTCTTGATAGTCCCTAAAACAGAGACACATACATACGTGGATCTTGCATTTGCAACAGTAGCACCCATGTTATTGGCCTGGTCACATCTGACCGGATTGCGTAAACGTATGCCAAACGTATAGAAAATATGCAAAATAAAATTATTCGGTGACGAACTTAATCTCCATTGTTGCTCGAAGAACGGATATGAAACGGATTTAACGTACAAAAACGCACGATTACCAGACATCACCGTATGAGTAACGGACAACACTGTACGCGTAACTTACACGAACCGGTCAAAACGAATGTGGTTTGCATAAGAAACTGACAAAACGTACTTCGAACGTATTTATTAGCCCGGTCATATCTGACCGGATTGCGAAAACGTATGCCAAACGAACAGCAAAATTGTCAATCTGTTCGTCTCCGTTTGTATACGTTTCTTGTCCGTTTCTTGTTCGGTGAATACGTTCCTTGTACGGCGATGTCTGTTCTATCCGTTTGAAAGTTTTGAGCATGCACACAACTTGAAACGGACACCACCGAATACAGTCATACGTTGGTCGTACGTTTGTTGTGCGTTGTGCATCCGTTTTATTCGGAACTCGTACGTTTCTCGTCCTGTACTTGTCAGTTCGTATCCGTTGAAGTCCGGTAGACCGGAAAACTAACGGATAACGAACAAAACGGATGCACAGCGTACAACAAACGTACGACCAACGGACGACTGTATTCGGTGGTGTCCGTTTCAAGTTCAAACGGATAGAACAGACATCGCCGTACAAGGAACGTATTCACCGAACAAGAAACGTATACGAACGGAGACGAACGGATTGACAATTTTGCTGTTCATTTGGCATACGTTTACTCAATCCGGTCAGATGTGACCGAACCTTAAGGAATGAGCTTCCCCCAAAATTAAAAGACATTACAAATACAGATAGTTGTATGAAGTCCTTAAAGGCTTGAAATAGGCTGCACTGTAATTTGTCTTTACCTTAATTGTATAATTGTTTGTGTATGTTGTATTTGTAGGATGTAATAGATATGAGGGCGCGAATCTGCGCAGTCTATTTTTTTTACTGTTTGGTACACGATCAACCACGAGACTCATAGTTTAGGTTGACCTCATGTCCGAGATATGCTTCCGGTGTGAAAACAAGTCAAGTGAGAGCGCGTGACCTCAAATGAGAAAGGCGCGCACAATACTTCCGATTTTAATTCTTAAGAGTTGCAACTTTCGAGAGTACGGCATCGTTAGGACACACATTTTGCAATTTTTGAGAGTTGCAATTCTTAAGAATTTCAACTCTCGAGAATTGGCTTTTACCGTGTGGACACGACTATCGTTGTTGAGATTCCTTGATGTGAAAAGAGTACAACGCGCAATAAGGTTAATGTCTGAAATAACATCATTCACCCTGCATTGATAAACTCACTGGATAAACCGCATGTTGTGGAGGGTCCTGCATGACTCAACGAGATTGACTACACTCTCACCGTCGATGGTGAGGTACCACAGGCGGATATCCTCCAGACCTATCATCTTGTCTTTGATGACGTCACACAGATCACTCATTGACGCGCGTGATACTGCGTGATGTTTCGCGATCACACCATTTAGCAACATATATCTCACTCCCTGCCCCGTGCGACTCAGAATGTCTGCCACCTGGCGCACGTCATCATCTGCTTTACGGAGGCACACATAGATGCGATTCACGCCAGGCAGCGATCCACTCAGGTAGCTGAATGTGGCTGCCTGATTGATCAGTGTCCGCATTGCAGGGAGGAGTGATGGATCAGGCGGTAGTGATATGTGTGACGTCAGGATGGCAAGTTCATTCAGAGCATGGAATGATGGGTAAACCCCCACTTGGTCTAAACCCGCTTCGTCCAATATCCACTTCGTCTAATCCTACATAGTCTAAACCCATTTCGTCTACAACCACTTGGTCCAATAGCCGGTTCGTCTAATAACCATTTGGGCTATACCCTTATCGTCTAATATCCACTTGGTCCAAACCCACTTAGCCTAATGCCATTTCGTCTAATCACCAGATTGTCTAATATTCTATTGGTCTAATACCACAACGTCTAATATCCATTAGGGCTATACCCACTTCGGCTATATCCAGATGGGCAGTTTCTCACTTCGTCTAATCACCATTTCATCAACTTCCCGTTTGGTCTAATTGACAGTTGGGCTACTCCCACTTGGGCTAATGTCCCACTTGGGCTCATGCCCACATGGTCTAATGCCCACATGGTCTAATGCCCATTTGGTCTAATGACCATTTGGTCTAATGACCATTTGGTCTAATGACCATTTGGTCTAATGGAAGTTTGATATGATATAGGTGTTACAACAAATGTTTTCTTTCCCACTCGTATACAAATACAAAAAGGGGGGGGGGATAATTGTACATGTCATCCCCCACCTTGTGAGGCGGGATGTATCCCACTCATCCTCCCGTTGCCTGTTTGACGATATACCATTTTATGGAACCTGTTTTTTTTAAAGGTACCTGATTATAACGCCCACTTGTTTCCCTTTAGGTGGTCAATATGCACCGTTTGATGAATAGTGGGAAAATAGATAAAATAGATATTATCTATTATAGATATTATCTATTTTCTCTTCGGTGGTGTATGAAGATCACCTGATTGTAATGGCCAATTATTTTTCTTTTATACACAGGGTTCGTTTCACTGTGGCTAAATATCCATAGAGCTATAATTACGGGTGCGCTTCGTTATTCCGAAGGTTCGCTATTCCTAAAATGAAATCGGGTTCGTTATTCCGAAGGTTCGGTACTCCTAAAATGAATTAGGGTTCGTTAATCCGAAAACGAAATTGGGGGTGTTTCATAGGCCCCCTCCCAAATCAATTTAAATCATGGTTTTTATCTAATTTGATTGGAAAAGAGAGTAAAACAAGAAAACTCAGATTGCACAGTTTCAATTAAAACAATGCAAAAGCTCCTTAACGGGGGGGGGGGCACCCCCTCCCACACCCCCTTTAGCAAAAAGCTAGATCCGCCCCTGCCCTTAGTTGCTATTTATGATGAAATACATACAATTCAGACAAATACAATGTTAGAATTAAGATATTTTGGACTGATATCAAGCAGCAAAATCTAACTTTATGACATAATTATAATTATATAATATCAAATTGATTTTGGTTTAATTTCATGTTTTTTTTTACATGAGAAAGATATACATATATCTCAAATATCTCATTCTTATTGCACTGTTTTACAAAGAAAAATAAAATCATTTTTGAGGAAATTCATTTCAGTTTATAACAACATATTAAAAATGATTCTTATACAATTTTACTAGAATTTTAAAGCCACTCTTTGCCCCCTCCCCTTCTCCCACACCCCCATGCAGCCACGGCAATTATAATAAGATTGATCCCCTTTCCCAAGACCACACTGCTCAAAATCATTTTTTTAGGCAACATTCAAATTCAAAAAATCAAATTCTTTTCTACGTCGTATTTTTTAATAACCCTAATTTCATTTTAGGACTAACGAACCTTCAGAATAACGAACCCGGTTTATTTTCGGATCAACGAACCTTCGGAATAACGAACCTTCCGAATAACGGACTGTAACCATAATTACAGCCTTATGGAATCGTTCATACGGTATACGGTATACAGGAGGTGGCCACCACACAGGTCAGTGTGGGCGAATTTGCGATCGTTAGACCAAATGGGAATTAGACTAAATGGTCATTAGACCAAATGGGAATTAGACCAAATGGGAATTAGACCAAATGGGTATTAAATGGCATTAGACGAACTGCTTTTAGACCAAGTGGAAAATAGACCTGATGGTATTAGACGAAATGGTATTGGACCAAATGGTTATAGACCAAACGGTAATTAGACCAATTGCATATGGACCAAGTGAAGAGTAGCCTAACTGAGAATTAGACGAACTGGTATTAGACGAAGTGATAATAGACGAAACGAGGAAAAAAAAAGTAGACGAAGTGACAATTAAGACCATTTGGTGATTAGACGAAACGGCAGTTGCCTAAATGGGCATTAGACCTAGTGATGATTAGACCAAATAGGTTTAGCCGAAGTGAAGTTAGACGAACTGATGATTGGACCAAGTGGTATTAGACCAAGTGAATATAAACCGAATGATGAGAGGCTGGACCACAACCGCTGTGATAGCTCGGGTCCCAGTCGAGAATAACGGATAGTAACCTTTTCAATCTGCATTGATCAAAGAAAAAGAATGAGAAAAATACAAGCTTAAAGGGGTAGTTCAGTTTTGGTATAGAGGGCGCTGCACGAAATAATTTGTTTGTGAGATAATCAAAAACTGAGTGTAAAATATGAAAGAGCATACAAGTTTAATGGCAGAATAAAGTTTATTTGAATAAAATCGGTTCAGAAACGGCTGAAATATCAATAAATACATCCGATTGGAATAAATCTGGGCCCAGATTTATTCGACAGTCAGGACCACTTTTGCAAAACCGCTATCGGCCGTGATACGCAGTATTGCGTTATGTTCGGCTCCACGTGATGTGGCAATGGAAAATGTTTGCAATGACTACATTCAGTTAAATTACATTTATTTTGGGCCAATGTTCAGGACAGATCGTCTAAAGAGTAAATGTGTAGCATCCTTGATAATTGAACTAATGGTGTGCAGTTTTTTCTACGTGATCTTGCCTGAATATTTTAAGAAAATCTTGCTCGAATACGTAGGTTAGTTTTTCAAATAAACGGTTGATTCGTGCATAGACTTACGCGACAGCTGTTTGATGCCGTACGAACTGGTATGGTACGAAATAACGAGAAAATGGGAGAGAGCGTGTGTGAGAGGCTTTTAGCTCGGCAAGATAAGAGAACGGCAAGATATGCTTAGCATGCGAAAGGCGAGAATGGTGGACACAAAGCTGCATTTATGTGAAAAAACGGCTGTACAAAAAAAAAAAAAAATTCGATCACCGATAGTATCGCCACAATATATGCGCCATCTAGCGATATTGATTATGCTTGTTACCCCCATTACACATGCGTCGGCTTTTAAAGCTGGCCCCAAGGCCGGCATCACGCCTGCAATTTGAAGCCGGCTCGAGATCATTAAACTCCTTTTACACATGGTCTGGACCCTGTTACACATACACCTAGGCCGGCTTCACGTCGCATATTCACGTTACCCGAGTCACCTGGGTCACACTGTTGATCGGTCCGCATACGTCACTTCCGCTTATAAGCCGGCCCGAGTCTACTTACCCCTGTTACACATACCGACTGCGGGACTGAGGCCGGACTGGGGCCGGCTTCAAATCACAGCCAGAGGTGGACTAAGATGGAGCCGGCCTCAGTTCGGCTTTTCAAAATTGACCCCTGTTACACATACGTCGGGCCGCCTCCGGAGGCAGCCTCAGTCCACTTCAGTGGTATCTGTAACAGGGGTCTTGTCGTTTGTAATTTTATATACATTTCGAGCATTGTGGAGTTATAACTATTAGTTTGTAATGTTATTATGCAGGTTTTGGTTACTAAAGCTCAGCCTTACCAAAACTGTACTACCACTTTAAATACTTAAAACTGGTTCATGAAAAAAACAACGGATCTGGGCAGCCATCATCATATTATCAGGCTACCAAATATGGCCCGTGCCATAATATGGCCCCTGTTTATCAGCTGATTAAGCGCATTAACCATCATCAAGCTCAGGTGGCGCTGTAAAGCGCTGCTGTCACAGAAATACAATATAAGCTGCGTTCACACGGTAAAAGCCAATCTTGTGGTTATCTTGTGGTTATCTCGTGGTTTGCAATCTTAGAGGTATCTTGTGGTTATCTTTCGGTTAGCGCTCGTTTGAACACGCAAAACTCGTGGTTATCTTGTGGTTTCCAAACCACAAGATTGCGCGCACTGCAAACTACGCGCAATATTGTGGTTATCTTGTGGATATCTTGTGGTTTCCAAACCAAAGATAACCACAACATAGAATTATGAATAAACAAACCAACCCGTTTATAACTAGAAGGTCGACTTATCGCGCGCAAGTCACGTGTCCAATAAACTTTGTACATGGGCAAGATGGCGGAGTGACGCGATTTTTGAAGCTTCCGAGGAATACCACTAGACGTCATCGCGTAGTGACCTAGAAAGACTTGACCAATCATCATGCTATGAAGTGCGTAGACTATCGCGCCTATTTTCCTGCGCACTGTCCTAGATTTGATCACGCTTATGAGAACAATGGGATCCATGGTGACGTATGCATATGAACTTGTTTTATTGCATAGAAGTATGAATAAACAAACCAACCCGTGTATAACTAGAAGGCTCACTTAACGCGCGCAAGTCACGTGTCCCATAGACTGTGTACATGGGCAACATGGCGGAGTGAACCGATTTTTGAAGCTCCCGTAGCCTACTTATCTACGTCATCGCGTAGTGACCTAGAAATACTTGACCAATCATCATGCTATGCAGTGCGTAGACTATCGCGCCTATTTTCCTGCGCACTGTCCTAGATTTTTATCACGCTTATGAACAATGGGATCCATGGTGACGTATGCATATGAACTTGTTTTATTGACCTCGATCCGGTGACGACGCGTATGAACTAATCTGTGATTGGTTTACTGTAGTTTCCAAGTAACCCATAATGCAACCAGTTGTAGGCTCTTCCGGTAAGCAAAAATCGCGGCACTCTGACAGCAGTGACACCCCCCTGTTTTATTGACCTCGATCCGGTGACAGCGCGTATGAACTGCTCTGTGATTGGTTTATGTAGTTCCCAAGTAGCCCACAATGCAACGTAGAATGGTAGTCGTTCCGGTGACCAAAAATCGCGGTCACTCTGGCAGAGTGACACCCCCTGATAGAAATACTAGAAGCCCAAAAGCGTACGACGTTTTAACCACAGATATGCCGCGCCTACTGGGTCATTTTTTTGTTTACTTATCAGGGTTACCTATGGGCCCGTATTCAATTCCGTACTTAAGTACAAAATTTAAGCAATTTACTTAGTATTTGGCTTAAGTAAATTACTTAGCCAAAATTGAGATTCAATTCATCGGCTAAGTATTTTACTAAGTAAAGTATGATTTTGTCTTAGTAAATTACCTAAGTACTTTACTTAAGCAAGGTTGCTATTCAAATCCCTCATTGTGACTTAGTAATTTGCTTAAACTTAGGAAAATCATTAGGACACTTAAGCATAGCTTAATGCTGGAATTAGTGGGAAACGGGTATTTGATATGGTGGTGAAACGACATTAAATGCTCCGAAATAGAAATGCAACCCCCTTCCCCTGAAAGTTATAATTTAAGATGATATAAGCGCATTATCAAAGCAAACTGTGCGCAGTGCGCTTCAATTCAGGCGCATTAAGAGTCGTTGCGCTCATGAAATCACAGATTTATACGCGCCAAAAGGCTGTGTACAGTGCACTATTAAGAAAAAAAAATAGTGAATGGCAATCATACAGGGAAAAGAAAAAATCAAGCTGTTACCGAATATTATCTGCTTGATTTGTTCATCTTTTGTTTACTTGTATGGATGTTGTGGATATAATGTGATTTACTATTGTAGTAATCCATGCCATTTTGGTGGACATATTTTTCAAACATTGCAAGTGATATATTTATGGGACATTAAATAATGGTCACAGCCGGCGGGTAAGTTATTTTTAATACTTCTTTATCATACAAGTATATTCCATGTTTGAACATAGTTTGCTGGTTCGTTATTGGACTGGAGGCATCATTATGGATCATATTATGTAAAAAATCAATAACTGTCTCCACTTTCGGAGCTTCAAACGATCAAACTTTCACAAGAGCATAGCCTAGATCAATTAGTCCTGCAGATTATGGATCCGACAATCGACATGGCATACCCCATATAAACTCAAGAAAACCATAAGCAAGCAGTGATTTTATTCCTCGACTTTGATGTTTTTCTGCTCATGTTGAAGCTTTGACTGCTCCGCCCTATAATACCGTAATAACGTAACGTTTCAATCAAGATTGCTGTTATGATCATGCAATTCTGTTTTAACACATGAATTCCCATTGACAAGCGTCGCACAAAATTGGTTTGCGATTTTGTTTTAACACGTGAATTCCCATAGACAAGCGTTGCACAAAATGGTTCGCGGATACCATCAGCACTAATTTGCAAACCATTGTGACGTCACAAGTATTTTACTTAGATTTTGTCTTATGTAAGTAAAAGGCTAAAATGCGATTTGAATACGAGATAAGTAAAGTTCTTAGCTTAGCAATTTACTTAGTAAATTTTTTTACTTATTCTAAGTACGGAATTGAATACCGGCCCTGATGCAAAAGAGCTGAAACGTCAGAGTCTCTCATTTAAACAGGGAAATTCATTGATTGAAAATAATGGAAGTTACGCGCCCACAAAAAGGTCACGCTAAGTATGCATCGCGCAGTCATTTGTTTTCCGTTTTTATGATTATTGCGTATTTCGTGTAAACGCGCTCACTATCACGCTTTTGGAATTATTTCTATTTATCTCTATTATTTTGTTTGCGCGCTGTTTCAACAAGTACGCGATTTCAGTACTATCTCGCATGTCTCGCACATGTAAATCCCTGGGGGATTCCCCTTGGCAATTTGTTCACTAAGCGCAAATCATTGTTTTTCTTATGACGTCATAAAAGAAACCAGCACTATCAAAGTGCGTGTTAATACTAAGAGAATCGCGCACTGCTTGTGAACTCACGCTAATGTTACCTTAGCGGCTATCCCATTTGCATGAGAGGTTACCCTGTAAGCTAACTGTTGCTTTGATCAACTTCTATTTTTTGAGATGGGGGAGGGGGGGGGGGGGGGGGGCCTCACGGCGGTTTCATGCGTAAGATAAGTAAAACGGACGCGTATCAAAAGAACCCGGATGTGATCAACAACTTGGGAAAAAACCCTACCGCTTTTCTCCACTTGATGGTCCGGTGAAATGACATGACGCAACTCTGGCCAAATTGTTGTCTTAGTAAGGTATGTAAACCCTGACTTTTCTTAATATTTGTGTTTAAAACAATACCACTTCTTGATTATTAATAGTGTTATGTTACGAAGCGATTGAAACATGCAATTTTGAACCATATTTGAATAGCTTACTTTTCTGTTTTTAATTTGTCAATTTTTTAACTTTGGACCATTTAATTCCGAATCGTGCAAGATTTTGACATTATGATTTTATAATTTTATATAATTGTGGAAATATAGTATTTCTTATTCATGAAAATGTTAACCATATTCTGACCCACCGCTAGATTTGGTGCAATCACCCTTCAAAGTTGGGCTAGATTTTCTGCAGTATTATGCTGTTTTGTGGGGTAGCGGATGGTCCCACTTTCCCTGCCTGTTGTACCGGCCTAGACTGGACTGAGAGGTCGGTAGTGAGGGTTGAATTTAACTCGCGCTTTTTCGATTTTAACCAGTTTTGCAACGCGCCGTTAGCCGGCGCTGGGCCGTTCGTGTTACAGACGATGCTGGTGTTAAAGAGCCGTGCAGGCCAGGGATACTCACCGCCCCTCACTATTTTCTCAAGTATCATAATTAGCCAAATCAGGAATTCATTGTAGCCTACCACTACCAGTACCAGTAAATGTTGCCTCTTATCTATCAAAGGAGAATTGTTGTTATTGTATTAATTTATTTTACTTTTAATTTAGTCTAGATCGATCAGGTGGCAGGAGCGGTACTATTTTGGAAATCTATCTAAAACAAAAGTATTGAAATATTTTGACATAATAATTAATAATTGTTTTCCTTTTTTTTATGCTGTAGGTATAATATGAAGTCACTGGAAGGATTCAAGAATCAAGCTTCTCCACTCTGGCTCTGCTGAATGTGGTACCTGGCCGGCCGGTTACCCAACCAGTGTCAAATATTTCTGCACGTCTTACTTTGGCTCTGCCGCTGAACACCATCCATTGATTAACCTCTGACTCTGACTCTGGCCTTCCCTGCAGTCTGTTCCTGGCCCCTGGGTGCCCTAATGCTTTCGGTGCTACCTCATCATTTTATGGTAATTTTTTGTTTGTACATTTTTAAGAAATTGGCAAAGTTGGTTAATTGGATGCTTGGAATTGTTAAGTTTTAATTTTATGTAACCATGGATTTAACGCATTAACTGTATTTAGGCTAGCCCACATCAGCAATGGGCTTGGGCTACTCGGCTAGTCCTATTGCCTGGTAGGACTAGCCGGGTAGCCCAAGCTAGTAGTAGTACCGTGATTTATGTTCAAAACGATACCGCTGAATAATATTCTTCTTGTTTTTGATCATGAAATGGTGGGAAAGTCAAATTTTGAACTATTTTGAGAAGCAATTAATTTTGTTCCAAGTTGTTTTGACTTTGGTGTATTTCATTGAAATTTTTGATTGAGCTTCGTGGTGAAATTGTTGATTACACGTTAGCGCGCGGAAATCCGTGCGTGTGCGCCGGCTACCCTTTTTTAATACATGGCCTATGGGAGTGAAACCGCGGTGGCCTGGCTGCTGTGGTCTTCACGAGAGCACGCCATATAATACAACTCTGTCTTCTACCAAGTGTGTTGCAGCCTTCATTTTCCCCTTATAATTCGCTGTCTGACATCAATAATCCCGCGAAAAAATCTTCTGAAAAAATCTTGCAACGAACCAAGATTATTTCAAATTATACTAGTATTTTTCGCGGGATTTTTCTGTCTGACACCGATGTTGAATTATCTCGCAAAAAATCCCGTAGAGGTTAGCAACTATTGTGATGTTTTACCCGTAAAAGTGGATGCTCTATAGCTAATTTAGTTGCTAACTTCAATCATTCAAATTTCGTATTGTTACATCACGGCGCCTACGTCTGTGCGCCAATGCGTCAAATGCCGTCTACAGCTAACAATTACGAGCCAAAAAATGTTCGAAAAAGGATCAATATTGTAAAGAATAAATCGCAATGGACACGTCACTTGAAATACCAAATTATCGTGCAGTGACTAATTATTACTAAAAATCCCTTCGTTCAAATATGCTATATGCCTTAGTAAAACAATTGAAATGTACTAAGAAGAACGAAAATGAGTGAGGGAGTGTGAGTGAGTGAGTGAGTGAGTGAGTGAGTGAGTGGGTGACATGCGCCCAGAAAGAACACTCATAATACAAAAAATGGACGATTGTTTTACCGTTCTGCAGTCATATTTTGGCTGATGTTCATATTATTAGTCATTTTTTTAGTAACATGTGCTAAATTATACAAATGTAATTTTTTTTTGGTCTGGTTTATGGACATCTCGGCGCTCGTCGCAAGTACTGTCTTATAACGTATCGTGATCGCGTCGGCGCATGCGCAATGGCCCATACAAAAATACTAGCATTATTTTTACTTGATAATTTGCCTGTCTGTCACCTGTCTGACAACTACGTAAGTGAATTGTATAGATAGCTAATATACAAGTATATTTGAGACGGATGGGGACTTTTCTGTCTGACACCGCCTAATTTGACAAATTCTTGCATACACGTTAGTATCAAGAGATTATAATGCTTGCAGAGAGGCAAACATACAATCAAAATGGTACGAAGGATATCATATTTATTATATTTTGAGTGTTAAAGGGACTTTAACATTGTCCAAATCCTCAAAATAAAATTTTTATTATAGCGGTTCCCTTATACCTTGTTGTATTCGTATTAACAATAAAATCATGGGACAGGTTTCGCTTTTTCAAATTTCCCTTTCGTTACAAAGATATTGTTATGTAGGGATCGGTGAATGTTATTGGCAGTAGGAGAGGTACATATATACTTAAATGAAGAACACGGAGTCATGTAATTCCGGAGTATAATGTAGGTATTTATTCAAACTCCAAACTTGGAGTCAAAAACCAGTCTCACATAGTATATACGCAGTATATACTTCAGGAGCATAGAGATGAACATGTGCTAGTCCAGTAAGGGTCTGAGCCAGCAATCCTCCTGTTACCAGGGGGTACACATCAATCTATACTTCTTATTCTTGACCAGTGCACGTGGTCATCCATCCCATGTGGGGTGGTTTCATTCAGGGGCTTACAAAAAGGGATGTTGTTCAGGGAAGGGGAGGGGTGATTTACTACCGGCACCTGCCATGTGCTCAGGGACGGAACATCAAAGGTGTTTGTCCAGGGAAAGGGATTATCAACATTATTGGGTAGCAGACGGGAAGTCTGGTCTGGGGGATCATTTTGACCATAAAACATTGGGGGGTATAATACTAGCTAGGATTACATTACATTTGAGGGTCAATGGTCTAAAGATATAAGAGGGGCGTGGTAGGGTAATATAACTTTTACTAAGAAGGGGGGGGTATTTGGAATACTAATACATTACATCCCCTTTGTTTGGAAAAAGAGGCCCCTCTCCATCTTTTCAAAACAAATTTGGGAGAACTAGACTGCACTGTCTGGTAAACGACATTAAACAAATATTTAAACAAATTATGAATGAACGATTGAATGAATGAAGGGTGATAAGTGAAACATGTGATCAGTGTTCCATTTCCTCTCTTTTAATCGCTCTTTCTCTCTATCTCTCTCTCTCAATTAAATTATCAAAGTGAGATTATCATATCAAAAAACGTAATCATTGATATACTCCATTTTGCTAATATAATGCTGAATATTGTATACGTATACACGAAATCTAAAAATAGTGCAGACTTATGCACAAAAAACAAACTAGTGTAGACTTATACACTTAGTAATTATGAACATTCATGCAGACTTATGCGCTGTTCAGGTTAACAAATTATAACTTCAAAAGTAACGTGCAGACTTTTTGCACTAATAACACAAAAAAATACAAATGTTCATCAACCACATAAGAAGTGGCAACACACTGTAATGTGTCAAACTAAAAAGAACATACTAATAATACTTTTCATCATTCCGTATTCCTGTAACACGGACAAACAAGTAATCCTAATACTTGTTATGTTATAAAAATGTCCATACAATCGTAACTATAACCAAGTTACGTGTAAATGCTAATAATCCAAAGCATTATATCAACATAATTATAAAGCAAAACAAATTAACAGGAGCGCTCAAGGTGTTGACAGTAGTCTATGTTAATAGGCTCCGATCGGTGTACTTCAAATGAAGTATCAACATAGAATTGACTAACCATCAAACCTATCCTGTTTCGTATGTTGTATTTATGCAGTCATGTTAAATCAATGAACATAATGAACAAGTGCATTCAAACTTATCACATATCGTAACGCAGGATAATTCAACCTGTCTAAGTCATCAAAGTGATGTAATACGATACAATGTCGTCCATTAACAAATATTGTATTGGCTTATCAAACCAAAAGAAAACAAATCTTAGCACAACATAATTCAAGTTTGTGCACTAACTTTCTTATCAAAATCGTACGGCATGTAATAAACTTCTAAATCAATCCATACGAGAAACAGATACGAATGATTGTATAAAAACAAAATAACCATAATAGCTTTAACATCCTTAAATGAGGGTTTACCTAATTTCCATAAGTATATCAATTATATAATCGTCTTTTTTATGTTGTGTTGGGATCGGATGATATAATATTGGCAGTAGGAGAGGTACATTAATGAAGAGCTAGGAGTCAAGTAATTCCGGAGAAGAATATAAGTATTTATTAACTCCAAACTATGAAGCACAACGTCGTCACATGATATGATACAAGATCGAAGAGAGCCAGCTAAAAGAGGGTCTTGATCTAATGGTGATCAAAACTCAACTCCTCCTGAGAAAGCCAAAACATATCGTATTTAAGCAGAAGGATACCAGTATAAATTATGAGGGTAGGTAACATTGTGTCAAAGGGACAAAGACATGAATCAGGGCCGCTGACACAAAGGCATAAGTGGGGGCCGCCAAGACAATAGACCACTAGGTCAAGGCGCTGGTTTTATGACAGGATGTAAACATAATAAAAGTTGGTCTTTCCTAGAATGGGATTATAATGAATGCACTTGATGTTTATGTGGGAAAGGATTATAGCTTTTAAGTGCATCTCAAACTAGGCACATAAATATGAGGGTAGTTTTATAATTAATTAAGATTTGGGCACATCCCAACTAACAATTGGACGTTTTCTGAACGTTCTAAACAGGTTCAAAGTTGGTTATTTGGACGTTCTGTGAAAACGTTTTTAAAACGTTTATTTGTGGAAGGTTGAAAACGTTTTTAGAACGTTCCAAATGGACGTTTTTAGAACGTTGTTTAAACGTTAGAAAAACCAATAAAAAACCTTTCATGTATTTGCTTTTAAGTGCAAGGACCAGCAGAACGTTTTAAGAACGTTCTGTAAACGTCCATTAAAGACGAAGACCTATGGAACCTTAAAAAAACGTTTTAAGAACGTTCTGTAAACGTCCATTAAAGACGAAGACCTATGGAACCTTATAAAAACGTTTTAAGAACGTTCTGTAAACGTCCATTAAAGACGAAGACCTATGGAACCTTATAAAAACGTTTTGTAAACGTTCTGTAAACGTTTTGTGTTTGCTGGGAACACTCTCTCAATCTCTTTTTTTTTCTTTTTTCTTTTGTTATCATTACAAATTGGATTATTTAAAATAGAAATATCATTTAAAATGTTCAGTTTTGTTTGTTTGATATATTATAGTCTATTTAATATTTGCTATCTACATTCTGTGCATTTCATTATCAAGATGCGAAATAAATAAATGCGTTTACTTCTATTATAATGATTTAGAAAAAACATGTACCTAAGATACATTATCAAAAAATCATATTCCTATAGATGTATTTTATTGTTTTTTATACGTTATGCTGGTGTGCCCATGCCCAGCCCAATTCGACACTCGGGCTCCAAAAACCTGGGGGAGATGGGTGGATAGTCTTGAGAACTTTATGGCCGCAGCCGATCTAGTGTATATTTATTATGAAGAGTTTCGAGGAGTATTGAATGTCAATCTAAACCTGATATGCTATGTAGGATGAAATATTTAAACTAGATGTACATTCGACTGCATGCAGTGGAAATGGAAGCCTCCGCCAATGCGCAATTTTCATGAGCACAGTCACCTTTGACCTAGTGATCCTTGACCTCACGACCCTAGATTCTTATCACTCCATCCTCTCATTAAGATACAAACATTTACCGAGTGTGGTGACAATGTCTATTTGTTCTTGAGATATTGTGATAACAATTTTTTGCATATATTGAGCCCAGTGACCTTTGACCTTATGACCCCAAAATATAATCAGTTCAATGGCTCTTCAAGATACAGATGAACCAAGTTTGGTGGACATCTGTCAACCAGTTCTCGAGATATCGTGATTATAACAAGAACGGGACATACGAACGGATGGATGGACGGACGGACGATGGACTGACAACCCAAAAACATAATGCCTCCAGCCAATTCGTTGCGGATCGAGGCATAAACAATAACAACTCAATGTAGACAGGAAGAGTTAACTGGAAATTTCAACCCAATGTGGGTTTTCTTTTATTACAGGAGGGGTGCACGTGCCCCCAATATTGACAAAACAATTAAAACATAAGGGGGGAAATTCTTTCCAAAATTAACAAAGGGATAACATCGTCAACATGCATCCTCAACACTTACTGGGAACTCTGTTCTACCAAATTCTGTCCCATGCTTCTATTGTTGATACAAATTTGTATCAACAATAGAAGCATGGGACAGAATTCTTTAAAAAGATATTTACCATTGAAGTGTTTAAATTTTGAACTATCCACTGGATAGTCATAACCATGTACAAATTCAATCAAATAAGTTGAGAGTCCCCACTCATTCCGACCACGACGCTGGCCTATAAAGCAATCATTTTCAGGCAAAAAAAAAGAAGCAGAATAACAGTATTGATAAAGTTGCTGAATATTGGCCAAACTAATTGAATGTTTTTTTTGTGTAAAATCTGAACCACAGTATCATTAGGTTAAGCCCCACCGTAAACCGTAAGTGTATCTATAGCAGTGATGGGGCCTAATACACGAGCAGGCCCGTAGCCAGGGAGGGGGGGGGGGGGGGGGGGGTGCGTTGGGTGCGCGTACGCAATTCATAAAGGTCCACTTTTTGAAAATTTCGCACCTCCCCATAAAAAATCCTCACTACGGGCCTGCACGAGTATCCCTAATTGGGGATATTTCTGACTTGTGATGCATACCTGTTATTGTTAAGACGTAATGGGATTTTGAGGGACTGGCAGCTCAGCTCAGACGACTTGAGTTAGTCGATCACGGTGTGACTTCCGTATGGAGATGACTGTCGTCGTTGTGATCGAGCTTGTCGTCGCGATCTCGGGCCACTTGCTGTGCAAGTCGTGAACGACCAGGAGAAATCGCTGGTTTTGCGGTGCAGCAACCAGTCCAGTTCTCCGAAGATGTCGACCTGCAACTCTTCCCATGGTCGTTGGGGCCATGGAGTAGGCTGGAGCGGAGCTGGGAGGGGGTTTCCTGCTTTTTCGCTTAGGTGACAGCATTCGCAATGTTTCACATGCTGGGCGGGCGGGCGGGCGGGCGTGCGACGTAGTACCATAACCATAGCTCGATCTGAATATCAGGAAACCAGAGAAGAAAAAATAGATCAATGACAATTTATATGTATTGTTAACCTAACCTGTAACCAGGCATTCCAGGCGCTGTGCGGTAACACACAGCGCTGATTACAGTTAATGTATTGTATGCACTGTATTTATGGTTACTTTTTCTACTCACCCGGGTTAAATCATGTATGCTGTAGACAGTCCCACACTATCACATGACTTGACAAGATGGCGAAATGTACATTATCATGGGGTTGAGTAAAACGTATTGACTATACAGGCAGCTAGCTAAAAGCTAGCATTCTCCAGTTCTCCTGCCCCACACATGAGCATTCAATGTATGCATCACAATGTGCATGCATATCATTATCACCACACAGCTAGTACACGTACAGGCTACAACAGCATGTTGTTGTTTTGTGTTTATAGTTGTCGTTCAAGACAAAAGTTGATATTTTTCCATTTAAACTTTGAAACACACTAAAAATCCATTGTTTCAAAGCAGCGCTATTAGAACAACGCTATAAGAATCCTCTCAAAGATTTATTCTAAGTTGTATTATATCTATACATACAGATTTAAAATAAAAATAAAATGTGCTTTAAACAGAGACTAGCCTTTCACTAATGAACCCAGCTGATCGATATCAAACGAGCAGGCCCCCGCTGCAGAATTAAAAAGAGATACATTCGAATGTGTATATTATATGTTACAATTAATTGTAAGTCAGATCATGTATCATATATATATGTGTGTAAATATATGATTGGTTGAAACTTGAAACACGCAAATTGTCTGACTTACAGTTAATTGTAACTTTACAATCGATTGTATCTCTTTCTGCAATCTGATAAAATACACTTTTAAATTTGCAGAAACTGTTTTGTAATTATACCTTAATTCACAAAACAAAGTATAATCTGAGCCTGAGTATTTGTAGGCCTACCATGGCAAGTACAGTCGGCACTTCAAATATAGCCACATACCCCCCCCCCCCCCCCCCAGGTGCCCCCACAATTAACAAACAATTAATAATAAAAAGTGGAAAACATGGTCATAAGATACTAGAACGCAGCAATCAGGGAGGGGGGGGGGGGGGGGGGGACAAGACTGGAGTCTATTTGGCTAAAATATGTCCCCGGGTGGGGGGGGGGGGGGGGGGGGCGCTCAAATTATTTTTTGACGGGGGTGTGCACGGAACTCTGAATGGGGGTCTTAAGAGCTGACTACAAGCAACAAAATATAGGGTCTTTTATGGAGCTACAAAAACCCTGAAACGGGAGTTAAGCTAGGGGTCTAAGGAGCAGAGTAAAACTACAAAATACATAGACTTGGAGCTATCAATGACCTACGGAAACCCTCAAAAAGGCTCATATGGTGGTCCAAGGAGCTGACTAGAAGAAGAATAATGGACATGGCGCTATATACTCAACAACTAGATCAGTTCCGGGGGTCTAAGTAGCGACAATTTTAGAAAATCGGGTATCTTTAGAGCAGCAATCGGGTGTGAAAACGGGGTTCTTTTAAGCGGCACATACCCGTCTTACATTATACAATGAGTGCACCCCCCCCCCCCCCCACCACCACCACCACCACCACCACCACCCCGGAATATGTCGAGATACCACAAAATAAGACGGACTTGTATTATTAGATGTACGAGAATCATCACATCGAAGTGCATTTTTATAAAGTGTCTTGTCTTTCTGAATCGCGCAAATAAATGCCAGGTCATTTGATTTGTCTCGCCTCGGACTTCATGATTACAAGGCTATCACAACATCCCCTTTTAATAGTACAATCATGTACATGTATACAGTCAAACCTTTGTATAGTGACCACCAAGGGGAGGTACGAAAAGTGGCCACTGTGTACAGGTGATCTCTATAGACATGTTCATTCCATTGTTTTTCTCTGCAGGGGATCAAGTTATAAGGCCAATAAGGCAGATTGGCTGCTATATGAACAGGTGCCCACTAAGACAGGTTTGACTGAAAGGGGTTGAGCACTGAACAGGTTCCATATTTAGCGTGACAAATAGAACAAATACGTTAACAAGTTAACATTCAGAGAAGAGGGAAGTAGTGAATATATATAATACCAGGTATCAATATTACCCAAGTTAGAAAACTTGTTGATCATTATTTCATCACTTATAAGGAAATCACGTTAAAGTTATTATAATTATAATACCTACCTATCATTATATCTATCTATATAATATCTATCTATATATCTATCTATCTATCTATCTGTCTGTCTGTCTGTCTGTCTATTATCTATATATCTATATATCTATCTATCTATCTATCTATCCTTACATCACCGAACGACCATGTTGTGTCGCAAATTGAGTTTCTTTGTTATCAGATTACAGCGCTTGACACCTATATCTTTGTGGGCCGTTTCTCCCTTGTTTTAAAACTGCTTCAGCCATTTCGAGATCTTTGGCGCTCATTTCTAGCCTTCTCTGAATATGACAAATTATATATCATTTGTTTAAGGTAGTGAATTCTATGTCATGCTGTGAAAATCAGCATAATCATTTTCCAAGACTTATTGCATTATATAATACTTTCAGTATTATAATCATCAGTAATCATTGTATACAGTAGTTGGTTCGCCACTGTCCAACGTGAAACATCACCATCTACGATAGAAGTAAACAATCTGATTTGATCACACCAAAAAAAAGAAAAAAGATCGCTATGTTCATCCGCTCGACACAAACGGCCTAAATTATCCAGCAAGTTTCATTCACTGTTAACATTATTCATCTCCTCTTCTGAGGACAAATGCAAGAATCATTTTCATCATCAAATTTCGATATTCAAACATCAAATTAAAGAGATATTGTGTCAGGATACTAAACTCGGTGTAGAGTAATAAGGCTTCTTGAAGGCTACATATTAATACTATAAATTTCCCTTCAATATCTGTCAAGTACTGTATGGTGTACTGGATAGCGACCTCGTCTTAGAGACTGAGGGTCATGAGTTCAACCCTCTCTCAATCTCTTTTTGTCTTCTTTTTTCTTTTGTTATCATTACAAATTGGATTATTTAAAATAGAAATATCATTTAAAAATTCTTTTTTCATTTGTTTTGTTGTTGATCATAGATGCATTGTAATCTATTGTACATTCAGTGAATTAGCTCTGGTACTGGACAGAGGTCGACGGCAGACCATGATATTCCGGGTTCAAATCCTGGTCCAGGAAAGGTTTTTTTTTTCTTCTTTTATAAACAAATGTTGTTATCAATATCACTTGATAAATTATAAGTATCATGTAATTATAAAAGCTTGTTTTCTCTACATCTTTGTTTTCTTTTGTTTCATTCTTTTTTTTTTCCAGATTTATTGAACTTAATTAGTAGTAGTAGTAGTAGTAGTAGTAGTAGTAGTAGTAGTACCCAACTAACAATTGGACGTTTTCTGAACGTTCTAAACAGGTTCAAAGTTGGTTATTTGGACGTTCTGTGAAAACGTTTTTAAAACGTTTATTTGTGGAAGGTTGAAAACGTTTTTAGAACGTTCCAAATGGACGTTTTTAGAACGTTGTTTAAACGTTAGAAAAACCAATAAAAAACCTTTCATGTATTTGCTTTTAAGTGCAAGGACCAGCAGAACGTTTTAAGAACGTTCTGTAAACGTCCATTAAAGACGAAGACCTATGGAACCTTATAAAAACGTTTTAAGAACGTTCTGTAAACGTCCATTAAAGACGAAGACCTATGGAACCTTATAAAAACGTTTTGTAAACGTTCTGTAAACGTTTTGTGTTTGCTGGGATCACTATATAACATCCCCTTTCTTCGGAAAATGAGGCACTCATTCCTTATTAATGAATAAGAAACAAAAACGTAATTAATTGTATGTGTAAGCGAAACATGTGATCATTGTTCCAATTCCTCTTACATCTCTCTCTCACACACATTTACAAATTAACTTACATGGAAATTACGAAATCACTAATATTCTAACACAGACTAAAAGAACAAACTGATAACACTTATAATAATGATACTTAAACACTGAGTCTATTCTAAACACATATACTAAAACAAAAAAGCAGTGCAGACTATTATGCAAATCAAACAAATGTTAACACACCTCAATGCAACATTATTTAGGTTTACACAAATATGCTCCTTATTCTTTTCAGTAAATCAACTACACTAACCAATGAATAAAGAAAAATTGTTACTTTGTATCCAAATGAGTTTGATACTTAATTTCCGTAAGTATGTAAATTATATAATCATCTTTTAGCCTTTGTATGCAACCTGGCTAGGGTCACATTAATTGTGAGTATACTGTACATAAATGTAACTTTGCAAGGGTTACAAAAATTGTAAATACAGTATATAAATGAAAGCAACGGGAGCGCTACATGATACCTAATTTCCATAAGTACCTGTATATCAAATGTATATCAATTGTATGTGACTTCTTAGGGTTACATAAATTGTGAATACAGTCAATAAATGCAACTTGGCTAGGGTTATATAAATTGTGAATACAGAATATATTTACATGCTCATCAAGAAATGAGTCGATGAAGCAAGCGCATGGAAATGCAGTACGATCAAACACATTTCCCATTAAATTCAATCACACAAAAATAGGGCTAAAAGGGATCAAACTTAAACAGATACTTTCAAATCTGCTAGTCAAAAGCAATGTAATGATTATTAAATCTTACAAACACGAATGTAATTCCTGTAATGCTCATTATGAATGCAGGTTCCCCTTATTCTAACAACAAATAGCACAAAACATGTATAATAATTAATATGCACATAGCTTGTTCAATACCAAAATCGCAACTGAGACATTCTTCATTTAATTTATGAAGTTTCCTGATCTATGTCAGTTTTAAATTTGTCAAACTGCGTTTGATTACTGCATCTATAACCGATTGCACATTTAAATATCAAAATGTTTTAAACTATCCATTCAATTTTGTTTTCCAATTCCAAAATTAAGAAAATTCCCATTTATAATATAATATTATTACAAAAAAAACTTAACATGAAAGAGAACGAAAAAAATATCTGTATGCACATGTGGTTTGTTCAGTATACCAATACTGCAGAGACACTCTTCATTTAAGAAGTGAACTGACTTTTCTGTCAGTTTTAATATCGTCATACTGCGACTGATAACTGTATCTATAACCATTGGCGCACATTTAGATATTAAATTCATTAAACGTTTCACCCAATTTTAAAGTAACTTTAAAGGGGTATTCCGGGCCTGATAAAACCATTCGTTATTTCAATAAGCAGAATAAGAGGCATAATTGGTGAAAATTTGATCAAAATTGGACAAGAAACACGGGAGTTATACCCATTTGAACATCATGTAGTAATGAGCGATCGTTTCAAAATTGCCGCCATATGCAACATCATTGACGAGCAACTCACCATGGCTTTAGTACATGAAAATACACTTATTTCTCATTTTCGTTGCTAAAAATTAATTTTTCTCTGCTTGTTTTATCGAATTCATAGAAGAATATCGATGGGCCAACCTCTTTGGAATTTGTAAGCTAATAAATTTGCTTTGTTATTAAGAAATTTAAATTTTATAAAATGTCCATGTAGAAGTCAAAATGGCTGCAGCTCGCAAGTGACGTCACGATCGATAGCAATTGCGAACGATACTAAAAATCGGAGCAAAGTTAATCCTGTCATAACTTTTTTATTGCTTTACCGTTTTGGCTCAGATTTTCGATCATGATTCTTCATATTCACTTCATTTTATAGCAAACATCACATTTCTGGGGTGGATTTCCCCTTTAACTCCATTCTCCTTTTCAATAAATCTTAACTATTGATACTTAAAAAAAAGTATTGTATCATCTGATCATATAAATCTTCCTAATCGGCATTTATAATGGTTGTCCGAATAGTATTTCATTTGTCTTGTTGGTCTGTGGTCGTTTTGGTCAAGGTCAACCAACAGACAGGCAAATTACTAT
>JBAMJV010007813.1:0-61977 GCA_037951105.1 Echinarachnius parma
CATACCATAACTTTGTTCAATTTTATAACAATTCAAATGAATGAATAAGTTTAACTATACATTCGCAGAAAGTGAATTATGTTCCACTTTTGCAATAATTACACGCATATGATATAGGCAGTATACTCAAGATATTTCAAACTAATAATATTACATGCTCTATTGTGCCATACGTTTGCAGAAGGGATCGATGGGCGTAGCAATAGAAGGACAAATGGGGGCGTATTAATAGGTGTGAAAAGGGAACAGTGAGAGTAATGTACATGGGCTTGTATAGCCATCATCATGTAGTTTTTTAATGTTATTTATAAAAACTGAAAATATATTACAAAAGGTTTGAAGTTGCATCGATTTTCATATTTTTCTTCAGAGGGGGGGGGGGGGGGGGGGGGCGTACACTGAATCTTCTCTAAACTGGCTCCGCCACGGGATATCTGGATCATAAGAAGCCATCTGTGTGAGACCTTGAAGCGATGATATAACCGATGGGCGTAACCAGGTGCATCCAGACAGGGGGCTTCGTAGAGGAGAGGGGGCTAGCAGGCAAAGAGGGAAAGCCAGTCATTCAGATGTGGGGGGGGGGGGGGGGGTTACTGATGTGAATGCAAACATATTTTTTCCCAGGGCATGGGCCATGGTTGGGGCGCAAGGATTTACTTTAATAAGTAACCGGTTCAAAATGACCCCTAAATAATATGATAATTTTCTACCCGAAGAGGTGAGCGGCAAAGAGGAGGGGGGGGGGGGGGGGGGGGGTAACCGGTTGCCCTCGATATAAAATCTTGGTGCAGGAGCAAGATGATGGAGGGGGGGGGGGGGGGGGAGGAAAGGATCCATAGAGGATAACAGGTCCGAAAATATGTTTTCCCCTGGAGCAGGAGACTTGAGTGTGAGTGTGTGTTTGTGGGGGGGGGGGGGGGGGGGAGCAGCAAGGTGTCCCACATGGGTTATTTATGCCCCCTTTACCCATTCAGCTGGTCACCGCCACTGATACTGCATTTGCCAGGGACGGTATGCATGACTTTCAGGACATTGTTACGTAACATGCTGTAAAGTATCCTCACTCTGTCTCATTACGGAAGTTATCCATTCCGCTATTAACAAAAACTTAAGCCATTTTTATTGAGCTCAGATTATAAATTTGAAGATGTAATATATGAATCATTCTTACACAAACATAGTTATATTCAGGGACATTTTAATATAATTATGTATATGTACAAATAATATTAATGATAATAGAGGTGAACATACATATTAAACATGAGAGCACAATAAAAATGCACGTTGATATTATCAATGTTATTCTGATAAACAGTTTTTGTTGCTAACATAAATGCATTTAAGTGGCACCGATGACATAATACATATACATGCTAACAAATAAAAAGTAAAATACATAAAAGTATTATTATATTATCCCGATAGACCGTCGGTGAATCAAATAATACATATTATAATAAACCCACACTCGGTGACAAACGACAATGTAACAATCTACAAATATTACAAACAAAAGTATGTTTTCAATTGCATATAGGCACTGTAAGTTTCGTGTTTAACTCTTTCCGCTTCCCCCGGGGTTCTACATTACGTCATTACATTTTCATAATGTGGAAAGAAAAATGACAAGGTCTTATGTCATCAGATTCTATAATCAGTTTCAATTTTGAAATGCGCAGTCGTTAGGTAGTTAACCCTTCTGGTCGAGTCAGTAGTGCGAACACAACCATGCATGCTTCTACTGTAACTATGGTACACAGTGGGGGGGGGGGGGGGGGGGGGGGGGAGGGGGGACACATAAGGGTGACAATTCGAGAAAGAAAAAAAGAAATACAAAGACAGTGCCTCCCAATCAGTTGGATCACATTACGTCACTGACTAGTCTACAACCTGCACAGGAAGAATTCATTCCACAACTCTCGTTTCTCTATTTGTGTATCTGATGTTCATATTCTACTACTATAATTATCTAATACTACATTTTTGATAAACCAACAAGCATTGTTTCAGCTTACCAACGATACTCGGTAATTATTATACTGGTATTTGGTTTTACCACACTTCCTCGACACCAAAACCGCTTCCTCCGATCAGATACCGATCATTTTGTTAGAAAGAATGAATTAATATTATCTTCAGTTAATCCTCTCTCCACCGACCAAGCTGTTTTACGTATCAATAATGCAACCAGAAAGGAAGTGCAATGAACGTGAAAGACTCCAAACTACGGAGCTGCAATTTCAAAATGCGTAAATGGGAAAGCATAAACACAAAGTTCGGTAAAATCAAACAATGATTGTGTGCAATAATGACTCATCTGCACTTCCTTAGCTAATGATAAACCTCTTTGTTTTACCTTAGATTTAATTCAGTAGAGTAATTATATTTAGTTTCCTTTGTAGCCACTTAAAAGCTAATATTAGTGCAATAATAAATACATTATCATGCATAATCTAGTGCTTAAACTGGCCAGGCAAACCAAACGCATGTTATCTTCTGTTCATCTGTATTAGTGTACACATCAACTATTTGTAAACCATTTGACCCAAACATATTTTGTTTATTTTAAAACATTTTAGTAATTATTTTTTCTCCATATTGCGAAACCCCCACTTCTGAAAACCTCTCCAGAGTAGAATTCTATTCTTGACCTGTTGTGACATCATCAGCCATTCACTACTCAGTTACAAAGAAGTTACCTTCACCCAAGCTGAGTGCCTAATCACAATAGCATCACACGGTTGAATAGAATACCAACTCACACACCTTCAATTTCAATAGCTGTTGCTATGTCAGAAGAAAAGCACTGTCTAAGCTATTGCATGGAGGTATGCAGGGCATGCTTTTGTGTGGATGTTCTTTTTGTACTTTCATCTTTTGTTAATCTCATGGTAGCTGACCAGTGATTGACAGATGATGTCACAACAGGTCAACAATATAATTTACTCTGGAGGGTTTTTTAGGAGGTGGGGCTTAGCAACATGAAGAAAAATAAATGATAAAATGTTTAAAAATATACTAAACATATTTAGGTCAAACCGTTTACAAATATTGAATGTGTACACTAATACAGATGAACATAACATATGTCAACATGCATTTGGTTTGCAGGGCCCCTTTAAGGGAAAACTTTCAGTTGATATAACATTTGATCGCTGTTTTAAATTTAGATTACTCCGTCTGAAAACAAATTTCAATCATCAGGATATATTTGTATACAAAAATGACGTTGCCCCAAGTTATATAGTAACTGCATTAGTCCACACAGGGGCCGCATCTAATCCACAATGACTAGACTGTATTTAAACTTAGCCGCCAATTTGCGATCAAGTCCTTCGATATGAAATATTGTTCAATTTCCATTCTCCGGAAAAAATGAGAAGTTAAATTGCATATATTTAATCGGATGAGATTTCATTCGTACAAATATGTCATTGGATGACAACTGTCAACGCAGGAGGGCCATTTCAACGTGGGGTTGCTACTGACATGTGGCATTTTGTTGTCACTCTCAATCTTTTGTCGTCGTTTTGCGAAAAAAAAAAACAACAGTTGAAATTTAACAAAAGCATTATTACATTGCAGTTATTTTGTATGGCCTTTAAATAGCCCCACGTGCCACAGGCATGTATCCTTCTATCTCTTGTTTACCAAGTTAATATAATCCCCAAGTTGAGATCTTTCCTTCAGTAGTATATCCCCTAATGTAGTACAAATAAATGTTGTGAAATTGTTTGCTATAATCTTGGAAACAGTTTTTAATTTGGTCTAAATACATTACTGATGAGAAAAAGTGATGTTTCCATTTTTTTATTTTTGGTCCCAGTGTGCATTTTGGCGATTTTAAAGATAATTAGCTAATTTGCATATTTGTGAAATAAGGTCAGGGGTCATTTTCTATCTAGGAATAGTGCAATATTGATAACAACTAGTATTCTATGGTATTTTGGGGCAAGGATTCCATTTCCGGTGCTCGTTTGTAAGTGCTGTATGGGAAACGCTCTGAAATCCAAGATGGCTGCCCCTAATTTGCATACTATGAATATTATTGATTTTCAGTGCCTACAGCCCCTAATAAGCAATAATTCCTGATTATTATTGGTCAGTTTTGTTCTAAGTATGTATTTAAGATATCAAATATGAGTTGCCATCGTGGCAACCTCTAGCAATGCATATTATTTGCATAATTATGTATTTTCCCTAATTTCCATATTCCCCGAAATCGAGTATATTGGGAACCCGGCAAGTAAAAAAGACAAGTAATACCACTTTTCCAAGGTTTTTGGGGGCAGCAGATCCATTTTTGATACTTCTTTACCTGTATCACCATGGCATCCATCTCAAATCCAAGATGACTGCTCCCTAAATTACACATGTTATGATACACGACTATATTATTTCGGTTATATTAGATTGATATTATAATGTTTTGACTTGTAATTATTGGAATGAGCAACTAGAATAATTGAATCACAATGTAGGTGTTTGCTTACAGTAAACAAATCATACTTTTATAAATTAAATGCAATTAAAGTAGCAAATAGCATTATTTACTTTAAAATGACAAAGGCGGCCATCTTGGATTTATGTGGGTTGCCGAGGTGATACAGGTAAATAAGTATCATAAATGGATTCGTTGCCCTCTAAAACCTTGGAAAAGTGGTATTACTTGTCTTTTTTACTTGCCGGGTTCCCAATATACTCGATTTTGGGGAATATGGAAATTAGGGAAAATACATAATTATGCAAATAATATGCATTGCTAGAGGTTGCCACGATGGCAACTCATATTTGATATCTTAAATACATACTTAGAACATAACTGACCAATAATAATCAGGAATTATTGCTTATTAGGGGCTGTAGGCACTGAAAATCAATAATATTCATAAATATGAAAATTAGGTGCAGCCATCTTGGATTTCAGAGCGTTTCCCATACAGCACTTACAAACGAGCACCGGAAATGGAATCCTTGCCCCAAAATACCATAGAATACTAGTTTTTATCAATATTGCACTATTCCTAGATAGAAAATGACCCCTGACCTTATTTCACAAATATGCAAATTAGCTAATTATCTTTAAAATCGCCAAAATGCACCCTGGGACCAAAAATAAAAAATGGAAACATCACTTTTTCTCATCAGTAATGTATTTAGACCAAATTAAAAACTGTTTCCAAGATTATAGCAACAAAAATTGCTGCTTTACAGAACCTGATAGACTACAGGTTTATGTCAGGTTTATAATAGCTTCTGACCACTCGAGCAATGAAAATTAAAGGGTTTCAGGGACGAGCGCCGTACTAGGGTTTTCTATAGCTCAGTCGGTAAGAGCACCGGTCTAGCAATCCGGAGGTCTCGGGTTCAAATCCCGTTGGAATCCCATTTTCTTTGCTCTTTTTCAATCACATTATATATTTCTGGTCAGTTTCTTTATATGTTTGAATTAAGTTAATATAATGTATACACGTTACCAATACGGTTGTGTGTGTGTGTGTGTGTGTGTGTGTGTGTGTGTGTGTGTGTGTGTGTGTGTGTGTGTGTGTGTGTGTGTGTGTGTGTGTGCGTGCGCGTGTGTGTGTGTGTGTGTGTGCGTGTGCGTGTGCGTGTGCGTGTGTGTGTGTGTGTGTGTGTGTGTGTGTGTGTGTGTGTGTGTGTGTGTGTGTGTGTGTGTGTGTGTGGGTGGGTGGGGGGGGGGGGGGGGGGGGGGGGTCTTCGCTTGTCCTCAAATCATGCACAACACTAATAATATGGTTAATGCATTAATTCAATCAAAAGGACACTAGAAGGACAAAAGGAGGTTCCAACATGTAAAGGACAGGAAAAGTTTACGTCGGAAAGAAAACCGAAAGGATGTTACAGGTGTGCGCTGCCTGGGTAGAAGTCAAGGCTGCAGTGGTCGACACGTAATGAGTTAAACAGGCACATAAAGCTGGGCGAATAGGACTAGAAGCGGAACACAACAGCGATAAAATACAAAAAGATGACTGAAAATGAGAACAAATAACGATATAAGAAATATGAAGTAATTTATAAAAATAATTATTTCAAACTTTATAGAGAAACCATAATTTTGTTCAATTTATTGGCATATGCAATAAATGGGTAAGGTATGTGGGAGGATAACTGCCCCCATTTATGAATTAGTGTCCCCTCCCCCTCCCCCCGCCCCCCTCCCTCCATCGTTCCCCTGAGGAGAAATTGCATAAGTTAACACAATTTGTATACAACATTTAAAGGGATCTAGTAGCTTTGTTGACATGTGCAAAAAGTGGTGAATGGTTGATACAATGTATATTGTTGTTATCTGATATGTCCATTGAGTAATGTGTGAACATTTCAAGTTAAATGAACGTTATATGGCCGAGTAATGAGCAAAAAATGCAAAGTGATATTCACTAACTAATTGCACTGACTTTGTACACGGTTACAACTATCCAGTGGATAGTTAAACATCTGAACACATCTGAACAATTGTAAATATCTTTTTAACAAAAAGGAATTCGAAAAACTGAAATCTGTCCCATGCTTTTATTGTTAATATGAAAACAACAAGGTATGAGGGAACCCCTAGAATTCCAATTGGATTTTGAGGATTTGCACAATGTTACTAGACCCTAAATTTAGTTAACTTTGATTGAATGATTCGCTGGTTCGTGTGTTTGTTTATTGATTTGTTTGTTTGTTTGTTTGTCTATCTGTTGTTGTTTTTTGCGTGTTTGAACGAATGAGCGATCAAATGATCTATATAATTATCTACAAATTTCACAAATTGCCCCCCCATGACAAAACAGTTCCCCCATGTCTGAGGTAACTCTTGAATACACCAACAAAACTGTCATCATTAATGAACACAAGTTGCACAGGTCACGGTTTAGAAAGGAAGCTATTAACCCCTAGTCGAGCCGGATTCGAGCCCTAGCCAGCCAGCTAGCCAGCCTCCACCCCCCCCCCCCCTGCACCGGCCCACTGCATGGAGTTGGATGACAGACGTTCGTCCCGGGAGAACACCTATATTCAAAATCAGTGGCATATCGAGGGTAACTGAATAAGGAGAGCAGTTTCGTAACGTGGGCTAACTGACTGAGTAGGGTGTGAGGGGGGTCCTCTTTACCATGGCTATGTCTCATGCGTGTCAACAGGCGGGGGACGGGGGCATGTCCCACACATTTAAAAGTGGAGGGGATTGTCCCACCCCCCCCCCCCCCCCCCCCCCCCACACACAAACACTTTTTCATAAATGTATTACATTACGTATGTTTGATTTCATAGCATAGCATTCATTACATGTACAATTTCTTTCTCAGATATGCACCAAATAATTTCAAGTCAAAAAATGCAAAAGCTCCCTACAGTGGGAGGGGGACACCCCCTCTCAGCTCACAATCTCCCTCGCAATGTCCCCCAACTTTTGAGAAGCTGTTGACGCCCTTGCATTGTCTATAAATATTTTGTTACATCATTTTCAATGATTTGCCGACTAGGCTGCAGGAAACTGGGCAGCAATTTGTCGTTGTAGAGTGAACATTCTAGCGGTGGACTCAAGTTATGATATGGGAGTTGGGTGGGTGGCAGTTGCACCCCAAAGGACCCCCTTGCATCGGCCAGTAAAAACACCCAAAAGAAATCAAAACGATTGAGAAGTTACGATGTGGAAGAGGGGTGGCAGTTGCACCATAAGGGCCCCCTTCCGTCGGCCAGTAAAAAATATAAAGGAAATCGTAACTATTGTGTGTTGCTATCCCATGCACTCCCCCATTATAGCTTTACGCAGCTAGACTGTTCACTCTACACCTACAAACCACTGTCCAATATCCTGCAGTTTGGATGGCGAAAAATATTATTAGAAACGGTTGCTACAAAATGTTTGTAGACATCGCCAGGAGGAAAGGAGTCAAGCCAGACCAGATTTGTTAATCCCTTTCTCCGTCATTCTTACATAAAAATTAGTTACTGAACCACGCGAGGCAGGATTGTTGTGAAAATGGATGTTTTGGTGTTGATAGAGCAAGAAGAAAAGTTGAGAAAAGGCGAAATTAAAGGATAAGAAGAAGTTGTTTGAGGGTTAAAAAAAAAAGACGAAGAGGGGGAAATTAAACAAAAAAGAGAAAAAGAGAAAATGGAGAAACAAAAAGAGGGTGTGAGAAAAATGAAAGAAATGAATTAATCCAAGTTAGAGGGGAAAAGAAGGAAGAAAGAGAATTAGGGGGAATAGAGTAATGTCCCTTCCTTTGATACATTTTCATTGGACTTCTGTTTTCTGTTTAAATTCAACTGCCCCTTGGCAAATATCACTTCATTAATCAAACAAACAAAAACAAAAAATAAATGAAAATTCAATAGACAATTCATTGTAGTATGATCATAAATATTTTTATTAAAAATCATGGTATTCTTGTAAACATAAGATATGTACCATGAGTTTTCAAGAGAAATACTGTTAATTCATGTTTATTATATCTTCAAATAAGATACAATTATTTATCATGTTTAACTTGTCCTCAAAGAACATGAAAGTTTATCATATATTTTGACATGTGCCAGGCAAAAAGACCACATTAATCAACTTAGGTCATTTGTTAATCCTCTTAAATTTTACTAAACGGTTGTTGAATTTTTTTTATATGACCAATGATATATTTTGTTTTACATTATGATACTTACATTACAACATCTTATCTCTATTCGAATTTGTATTTGATGCAAAAATACTGCTGAAAACTGCTTATCTACTATAATAATGCCGGGTAGTAAAATGAGAGTCAAAATAGGGCCTAAATTTTTGATCCTAGCAGAATCTTCTTCAGAGGCTATAAATTTGTATTTATTACATGATGAAAAGTTCATTTTAACCAAACAAATTGAAACATTATTGCCTAATTTGTTAGATGGACATCTGTCATTTAGCCATGGCAACATTGAATTGTTTTCAAAATGGAAAACAAAATAACTAATTATGAAAATGGCATTAAAGCTAAATAACAGTATTGGGAAATGCCCCGCACACAAAATATGAAAATATGCTTTCATCAAATACCATGTGAATGAATATATATTGTAACTTATCAGTTAATGTAAAGATTTGGACAAAAACTGCTTTGAAATTGACTATTTGAGCAATAAAATGTTCAAAATAAAAACAGCTTTTACCAGAGATTCACTTGACCAATGCCCAACCCAGCGCTTCTTATGATATTTTCTACAATTGGAATAATCAATAAAAACAATGTTACTTACAGGTCTGCAATTCCAGATTAATCTGGAAAACTTAAATCCCTGTTTTAATGAAAAGTTGTTCAATTACTTAATAATGATATATTTACTCCATAACTGAAATTGATTAAAATATACATATCTGCTACCATCTGCACACTTCAAGGACTTCTGTGTGTACACACACAGTGGAATTTCTAGTTGGGTATATTCTGACTCTTTTACAACCTGAGGTACTACTAAGACTTTCACCTGTTTTTCAAGGCATCATATTTGGCACACTAGGAGTGGAGACATTTCAAAAGTACAGGATATGCAACCAGTAACATAGCTATAGGGGTGGGGTGGGGGGGGGGGGGGGGGTAAGTGCCCCCGATAATTTGACAAAAACAATACAAATCAGAAGGGGAAAATCTGTGAAAATGTAAAACAAATACACAAGGTGTGCCCATTCCCCCCCCCCTTCAAAGAAGATTTGTGCCCCCCCCCCCCCCCCCCCCATCAGTCCAACTACGCTACGTCACTATACACAACTTTCTGGCACAATGTGATAAAATTGTCTGTCCTTCACAATAACAGCTAGGAACAACTTAGTTTTGTCTAGAAATATGCAGTTCCTCTAGTGGTATTAATACAAATGAATGCAATAACCACGGTTTATTAATACTGATACATGGGAAGAAATCTAACAAAGATGTTCCAATATGTCTGCTGGCAGAATCAGAATTTAGAATATCATGATGAGAAATAGTGATTAGGCTTAGGAGTAGGTATAAGGGTTGCAAGGGGGATCAAGTTTAGGGATGAGGAAATGGAATGGAAGTTTCCAGCACCATGTCCTAGACCAAATAATGAGAAGTAGATCAGAGGGCAGGGGCCCGATTACGGACCAGCGACATTTACCATGGTAATTAGCATCATTAGCTCTAACTCATCAATGTCAATATGCTAGAATTACATACAAATCAACAGAACGTAGCAGAGCACACATACCGCCCTTACTCATTCAACCGTAAAGGATTACACAAGCATATCTAGAGATCAGTGGAATTAGGGCTGGTCCAGGGTCATGATCGTGCTCTCGGCCACAGGGGAACAAGAATTGCAGCCGAACGATCATTCACGCACATCAGAAATTAAAATCTTATCAAAGTTTAACTTTTCTTTGCACTTTCTTTATCAGTCTTTTGTATTTTCTGAACGACGAATCATAATTGAGTTTGGAAAACAAGCTCTTTCTTGAATCACATGTTCCAGTTGTCAGTCCGTACTTCGATGGAGGTAACCAGTCCTCGGCCTAGGGTCTGGAAATCTTGAAGGATTCCCTCTATGTTTGGCGTTACTTGCAGAGTCTTGGACGAAGCCGAGGCGGACGTGGGTACCTTGCACTGGGCCTGTAAGGGCTTGATATCAAAAGAGAAAAACAAAAAAGTGATTGTTGTGGGTTACTTTTATGTCTGTCTATATCAAGAAATTGTGCTCTAAAATGCATTCATATTGAATTCTAGGAGAAATTACAGGAGCCCATTATTGGGAATTAGGGGGACTAAATTACCCAAAGTCCCTGTGACTGTAAATATCAAATTTCACTGAACCTGGAAAATTCCTATATTGCTTTTAAACAAGATGATTACACTGAGCTTTGACTAAATTCCAATGCAATAATTAATTTCATTTATTTAGTCTCCCACAAGTCCACACTTCTATTTGAAATAAATACAAGTGATATAATAATAAACATGATATAAAAATGAGTATGGAAAATTGTGAGGCTTTTTCTGGATGACAGGTGGCACATTTTTACAAGAAATATCACAATGTATCACATTTTTGTGTAGCCTTAATGATAGGAACTATATTACACATGTTTGTTACATTAAGTTGTCCTGTCAGGTACATTTGCATTAATTACAGTTAGGTGGACAGGTGCAAGCAGAAAAGTGATTATTTCAAGCCCCTGCATAATTATTCTACAAGTAATTCTCTTGAAGTACCTTGAATGGTTGAGGCTTGAATGCAGGTCTCTTCCACACCACGGCGATGATATCCCCTCCGTAGGTATCATGGAAGAACAGGGCCAGTTCATCAAAACTCTCCTGAACATAGAGGAGAACAATAGAATCATAATTTGTATCATACAGGACAATGGAGCAGAATGATTTAACACCACAGTGATGTCCCCTCCAAATGTATGATGGAAGTTAAACAAAAACTCTCCCAAAATAAGAGGAAAACAACCACATAAATAAGTTGTAACATACAAACTTACACGACTACACAACAAATATTTTATGACTATGATGTCCTTTCTTACACACAAAGATTTCACATACACATTCAATCAATCAATTACAACAACAACATAATACCCAAATTCCAAAATTTAGAGTTTTATCACATCATAAATTGTAACATGCAAGAATAAGCAACATGAACAAACACTTATCATGACAATGATTTGCTTTCATGCAGTTGTGAGAATGTCATATTCACATTTAATTAAGACATAATCATACTTTAATGAAAACAGACATCCTGCCTCTCCTCCTCCTCCAGGGTTGAGTCTTTGGCCTGCCCCCCCCCCCCCTAATACAAACAGACTTCAAAGTTCACTATTGGGATGTGATTTGCATCCTGGGAAGGTTCCAGGGTCAATGCACTCTGCTCATCCTCCTATTTAGAATAGTCAACAGCCTGCTTCACCCCCCCCACCCCCCACCCCCACCCCTCACCCCCCCCCCAGAAAAAATAAATACAAACACACCCAAAACAGACTAAATAATCCAACTCACCCTCAGCTCCTGAAGATAGCACTGAACCGGGTCAAAGTTCACCACTGGGATGTGCTTTGCATCCTGGGAAGGTTCCAGGGTCAACACACTCTGCTCATCATCCTCCTGTGAACAGTCAATGGCCTGGTGCCTCCTGGGAAGGAGCTTGGATCGCAGGTGGATGATCACATCGTAGGGGTCTAGCGGAGGCCGGAACACTTGCTGGAAAGGAAAACAAAAATAACCACAGAATAGGTAACAAATAAATATCTGTCGATCTATTATAAAATATATGTAATTTGTGTTTTACTTATGATATGTTCTCAAATATCTAGAGTTTTAGAATAAATGGTGCATTTTCAAGGATAGGTAGATAATCACATCATAGGGGACTAGTGGGGGCCGGAACATTTGTTGGAAAGAAAACCCCAAACAACCACAGTAAAAATGTGTTGTTGATCTACTTTGGAAAAGTGACTTTGATTTTATTTTACTTTTATAAGATCTGCTCAAATATTTGTAAAAAAGGGTAGAATATATGTTAATCCATTACACAATAACAAATATTCCTTAATTGTATTCACCTTTCTCCATAAGAATAAATGGCGACAACTTCCACTGCATAAAGAGATGGTCATTTATTATATCAAAGTGGGAAATAACCAAATTTGTTTGCTAGATACATGTATGTATCAAATTGTCATGCAATTGTTTTGCAAATACACACAAAGGTGTGTTCAGTTTGTAGTATTTGCAGATTCACTCAATATGCCCCATAAAACATGTCCAGGGTCAATATTAGTCTTGGTTATTAACCCAAAGAAGAAGATTTGACTTTGGTATTGCCCACATTTCCCACAATGTATCTCACACTCAGCTCTCACAGGATTAATGACTGGTGTTTACCTTGACGTCACTGCCTGCTGAGTGGTCCAGTAGCTGCTGCTGTAGCACTGTCAGGGATTCTCCCGCCAACGCAACCAGACGCTGTAGAATCTGTAGATCCAATAGATACACATCAATATTGATATATATGGACAAAATACATTAAATAATTTTAATTACTTTAAGATGGGGATCTCTGGAAACAGTTTTTGTTTGTTTTCCTGCAAATGCAAATAGGCAATACACAATAGGAACCTTAATCAAATAAAAGAATATTTAACATTCACATTAACAAAATGTACTGTGTGACTCAGAAAAAAACTGTACTCTGCCAAAAAAAAAAAGCATTTACAGATGATAATGTGAACATTCTTGAGGTTATGTGGTGTCATATTAAAGGGGAAGAGATGTACTTTCTAATGCATGTGGTTTGACATCTTTTGCATCTGATAGCTCAGATGGCATTTGGTAGAGCATTTGAGCATTTTTGCTGGTTCAAACCCTGCCCCAGTCATCTTGAATTTGTTCCATATCCAATGAAACTCATTTGAATCCGGTCAGTAAGTTTCCCTTATGGATATTTGTTTATAATTCATAGAAACAAAATGTTTAAACTTTTGAATCACAATACAAATATTTTCCTTGCTTATGAAGGCTGCAGATGTCAGCCACAACTTTTGGAGGTAAATATTTGTATTGTGATCTAGCGTTTAAACTGTTATTTCTTATGAAATGCCAAAACAGATGAACTTTCATGCAGGGCTTTGATGCTAGCACTTGCCCGCTTGCCCGGGGCAAGTAAACATTGATGTCGGGCAAGTAAAATTCCATAAATGGCCTAGTTTGGTTGCCAGATCTGGCATCTAAATTACTGGTCAACTATGAGAGAATAAATAATGTAATTCCTTAGGTTTAACTCTTATCTAGAAGTAAGCAGGGAAGGAAACTTTCTGTTTGGACAAGTCAAATTTGAAAAGTTATTATTTTACTTGCCCGAACAGGCCAGGAAGGAAAAAAAATGAGAGCAGAGGCTTGTTTCATATAGAAGTGTTTGTTATCCATTACCTGGCTGGTAGGTTTGCTCTGTGTCCATATGGATGACTGTGTGTCTGAGGGTGTCGCCAGGAACATGGCTGGGAGGTGGGAGCGATTGTTGGTGAAATGCTGTCTGATCTCCCCATAACTGGAAGCTGTAGGATAAGTAGTCAGCAATTACTTCATGTTATATCAAATCATTCTTTATAGGGCAAGGACAGTTACTCTTTATTTAACAAAAACATGTTGTTGTTATATCAGGGTTATAAAAACACCAAAGTACAAAGACATTTTGCTTTCAGGGACCACATACATGTAAGTAGCAAAATGTTATCAGATTAATACTTTTAAGTCTATGCAAAATAACCAATTTGGGAAATTAAGGGCAGAGTATAATATTCATTGCTTTAATTTCAGTCTACTCAATTTATATTCTGAACGTTTATTTATGATCATGTGAGGGTGAAATGTAATCATCATCAATGCAAGATTTAATCAAAACATCTATACTACACCGCTTTCAATAAAAAACAAAGAAAACAAAATATTTTAAAGTAACAAACAAGACTGGAAAAAAAAGAGGAGCTGTGTCCTTTACCTTTGAGGTCGCTGTTGAAGTTGATGATGAGCGGAGAGCTGACCCAGTCAAAATGGCCGACAAGATTGAGGAAGTGCAGGAAGCCTGTCTGAGGGCAGCTGTAGGAAGAACGACAGAAATTACCCCATTATAGCCAGAGTTCTCATCAGACGGTCTAACTCTAGCGCTTATTTTAGCCCATGGGTACAGTTTAACAATACATTATTTTAGTTCATGGGTTAATTCAACACACATTTAAAGTATAAGTATAAGGATTTAGGATATATTCAAGCCATAGTGAACTAAATTTATGTCACACCCACTGCTAAGGATTGGGCCACAACTCTTTCTTTATCATGCTACTTCCAATTGGAATGATCATATAATGGAGCAAAATTGTTTTAACCGGTATCAAAGAAAACAGCCGTTTTCTTATGTATTTATTTAATAGATGTACATCAAATGATGTACATCAAATCAATGCTTAAATTGATCCATTAACCTTAACAAATTCAACCAAAGCGATTTAAGATTGTATTGAATTGAAGCATTTCAAAACACTTTTCGATTAAATTCCAAAGTATCCAAACTTAGATACTTTGATCATTCATAATATCCAAATTCAGATACATCACAAGATTACTTTTTTTTACTAAGTAAACATTTTTCTTTTTCAATGAAAACAACACATGTATATCTTTCAGAAGATCCCAACAATGATATAGGTATATCATTGAAGTCTGTATACAACTTTTGGACAAATCTTATCAAGTTTAATGGATCACTTTAAGTTAAAAATTCTAATAGGGAATACAAGATGAACATAAATCAAATTGTATCAAATCAAACAATAACTTACACAGGCTGCGTAAATGGAGCTGGGTGAAGAAATATGTGGGCCACGAGGAGTTCAATGCACTCTGGGGTCACATGATCGGCTAGGAGGTGGGACGACACCCATCGTTTGGCAAGACGCACTGTGGGACCAAACGCACTGTTCTGCTGCTGCACGCTAGAGGGGAAAATTATTTGAAAGAAAAGTTGGCGGAGGCATAAAAATGGCAAACAAAGTCATACAATGAGCAGTGACATAGCTACAAGGGAGCACAGTGGGGCATGTGATGTGCTCCCCAATAAGTTGACAAAGATCAATACAAAAATAAGGGGAAAAGTTTAGTTTCAAATAAAGAAATACATGTACATAGAGTGTGCTCCCAATAATTTGTGTGCCCCCCAATCGGTGTGACCACGCTATGCCAATGACAATGAGTCAGACTGTTGGTGTAGCGTCTACTAGTAATTTAGTCTTGTGACATGTAATTTATCAATTTTCATGTACAGGAGACAAACTTACCTTGCTCAAAAAAGTTAAACCCAAAAAGTTTTAAAATTGAATAAAATAAGTTACTGTAAATCTTTAATTTTTTCAGAAGTATTGACTGCCTAAAATGCATAGATCTACTCATTTTCATTCACTGCCCCTTATTTGTGTGAAAGCTTTTGTCAAACAAACACAAGTTTGAACTAAATTGTTTGATTACAATAAATGTTGTCTACATCGCACTAACATGTTACAATCCTCACTAAGATACAATATTATCATGTTGCCATGGCAACTATGACAACTCACCCATTGAGAAGACTGGTGAGCTGCGGAAGATGCTCGGTTTCTCTCTCCAGTTGACGAGACCTCTCGTTGTCTCTGAGCATGCTCAGTCCATCGTCGCTGATGACCTGCTTCAACAGGAAGATCTCTCTTCTGGTAGCAACTGAAACCTCAAACACGAACCCGTCCTGACAAGATAAAAAGCATACAACAGATTGAATAATTGATTGATCCTGTAATCATACAATTACATAAAGCATTGATTGATTGATCATTTGACTGACTGACTGACTGACTGACTGACTGACTGACTGACTGACTGACTGACTGACTGACTGATATATTGATTGATTGATTGATTGATTGATTGATTGATTGATTGACTGATATATTGATTGATTGATTTATTCATTGATTGATTGACTGACTGACTGATTAATAAATATTGATTAGTTGGTTTATTGGCCAGCTAAACAGATTGATCTCTTTTCTGTTTGCTACCAAAACTAACCCTACCTGAAAAGGATACAAACCACACAAACTATTCAATAAATTACTATCTGACAACCAAATGGCCAGATTGACTGATGGACAGACTTTTGTTTGGTTGGTAGGTTGGTTGTTTAGTATTATTAATTAATTGAAGAACCACACACACAAATAAATGATTTCTATTATAGCCATATCACACTTCAATGGCAATTATGACATCACTTAGTTTGTGGTGAGAACAATCATTTCTTCCCTTCATTACAAGTTAGATTTTTAATAAATGCAGCTTAAATCTTAAATTCAACATTTGATTGACAAACGCAATATGGCTGTGTGACGCAGCAGTGAATACCTCACACACTTAGCCTTACAGCAATGGGACTTTGTTTATTTGCTCAAGAATTCAAACAAATCTTCTAGCAAAAAAAAAAGAAAAAGCAATGTTGCTTATCACCAAGACAACAAGGTAGCTGACTGTTGCGGCAGTGACTAACTGACACTGTTTCCTCAGTAGTTCAGCCATCATGAGATGGACAAATAGTAATTTTTTTTTTTTTTTTTAAATAGCAGCTATCTTATAACATTTGATTGACGGAAGTAATGTAGCTTACCACCATGACAACAACATAGCTGGCTGTTGCGGCAGTGACTAGCTGACACTGTTTCCTCAGTAAGTCGGCCATCTTGAGATGGAAGGCAGCCTTGACGTGGTGAATTGCTTCCAGGTCATCCGGCCATCTACCACTGCTCTCCAGGTGGCACACAACTACAAAAAAAAGAGAAAAGCAATAAATTGGAATGTTCTACCTATTGTAGCGTGAAGTAAAAAACAACCTTTAGTTACTAAGTTTTCAACTGAAACAAAATGTGATATGCAAGAAAGCAATTTGGTCCATGGTGTAGCTCTAAATGCCAGTACCTTCTTGCTTGCACTTTGTTGGCTATGTGTACCAAGCTTGCTAATGATGATGGTTGGTCAAGAGCAAGGCGATCATGTTAAATAGAAAAGTAAGTCTGAAACTTACCTCTAAAAGCCGGTACCCAGACGGGACAAGGCTTGTCTGATGAGGGAATCTTGACGGGGATGAAAGGTTTGGCAGTCTTCAGCCTGGTCCTTAGACATCCAGCTCCAGGGGGAAACACCTAAAACAGCAACAACAACAACAATCTAACAATTAAAAGGTCATCTTGATTATTAGTATTTTTGAATCACAAGACGTCAAAGAAAGGAATGAAAGGTTTGGCCACTATCAGCCTGGTATAAGGAAGAAATGATGGAACAATTTGATTATCAACATTCTAGAATCACCAGTTAAATACAGGAATGCAAGGTTTGACCATCATTAGCCTAGTCCTAAGACACCCAGCACTGGGAGGAGACGCCTAGACAAAATAAATGAGCAAATTAAGGATCAATATGATTATTATCTTTTCGGATTTTGAAATAGTGAAAGGAATGAAAGGCTTGGACTTCTTGAGCCTGGTTCCTTGGACATCCGACATCGGGGACCACATCTTGATCGAGTACAGGAAAAGATGCAAGATTAATTAGCGATCGTGAACAGGGGTGCATGTAGGGGGGCTCTAGTGGCTGTAACTAAACAAATTGTATTTAACCTACTAACTTACCTCTGATCAGTTTATAGGTAGGTTATTAAATGTTACAAAAAATTCTACAACCTCTTGTATTTGCAATTGCTCATTCCAGTCTAGCAACCAGCAAATATGGTAAGTCTTTTCTTACCTCAGTGTGTCGTAGTGCAGATGATATCACCTGTACAGAGCTGATGTTAAGAGGGAGGTCTTTGAGGCTTCTCAAGTGTCTGCTCAGTGCTATGTATGCTGCACTGATCCACTATGCTCCTTAAATATTTTATTATTCATTTACATTTTTATGTTTGGTAATTCTTACCTCAGTGTGTCTAAGAGCGGATGATGTTGCCTGTACAGAGCTGATGGTAAAAGGGAGGTCCTTCATGCTTCTTAGATGTCTGCTGAGGGCTGTGTACGCTGCACTGATCAACACATGTTCCTTTCCTCCCATCCCAATTACAAGGGGCGAACAAACGGTGGTACAACCAGGGGTGGGTAGAATTACAGTAACTAATGTTCATAACTACTCGTACCTCTGTGTGTCGGAGTGCGGATGATATCGCCTGTACAGAGTTGATGGTCAGATGGAGGTCTTTGAGGCTTCTCAGGTGTCTACGAAGGGCTGTGTATGCTGCACTGATCAAACCACCACACCCCTTTTCCCCATTACTGGGGTGGATACAGGGGTACAACAAGGGGTCGGTAGAATTACAGTAACTAGGGGTTAAAACTATTCATACCTCAGTGTGTCTTAGTGCGGATGATGTTGCTTGCACAGAGCTGATGGTAAGAGGGAGGTCCTTCAGGCTTCTCAGATGTCTGCTGAGAGCTGTGTACGCTGCACTGATCCACTATGCTCCTTAAATCTTTTATTATTCATTTACATTTTTATGTTTGGTAATTCTTACCTCAGTGTGTCTAAGTGCGGATGATGTTGCCTGTACAGAGCTGATGGTAAGAGGGAGGTCCTTCAGGCTTCTTAGATGTCTGCTGAGAGCTGTGTATGCTGCACTGATCAAACTATGCTCCTCCTCCCCTGTTCCTGTTACAGGGGCAGACTCTTGGGATGACTTGGGGGAGGGGTGATGGAGAATGTCATCCAGTTGTCCCCCAGTGTAGGAGACAGATTCAGGTTTGATCCCAGCATGTCTATAGAAACAAAAGTGTGTGAGTAGAAAATCTTAAATAACATGTTTAATCAAGCTACTGTGCATCATATGATGTCTTAATACACATCACTTTTGTTGCACACAGCAGAACATTCTTAACATGATCAAGTCTTATACCAAACAAGAATGCTTGAAACAATGTATACACAGATAAACATACACCGTTTAGTATGGTGGCTTGGGTTAAGTTCTTCTAGTTTAACCAGCATTTTTGAAAGAGCTGTTTTAAAGATAAATACATTAGTTCTATCAATTTTTAAAAACAAGTACAACAGTAAGAAGCAGAGAAATATAAATGACTTTGTTCTTACATCTGTAGTACATGTCTGATGATATGACTGCAAGCTAGTCTCTTTTCAGACACCGATGCTCCTGGCCACACCACTGCCTCGCAGATAGACCCGTCTTGGAATCGACGCAGCTCTGACTTGCTTCCCCAGAACTCCGAGAATTTTTTGGCCTGGATGGAACACAATATTGAAGTATATATGATTATGAAATGATGAATAACAACTCATACTTCCACTATTTTCACTCCCTTTTTTTAATAGCAAAATTGTTATCATGGATGAGGCTTAAAATGGGAAAATACTAGATTTCTTTATTCTCTTATTGCCAGTTTGAAATTCCAGTTGTACAGTCAGTCCACCAAATTATGATTTGGGTTTCTGGGAAGAACGCCGTCGTAGGGTTTTCTATAGCTCAGTCGGTAGAGCACCGGTCTAGCAATCCGGAGGTCTCGGGTTCAAATCCCGTTGGAATCCCATTTTTCTTTGCTCACTTTTAATCACAATATATTCTTGGTCAGTTTCTCTATAATATGTTTGAATTAATTATTACAAAAAGCTGTATCGCTTCGGCGATCCCTCGCATTTATCCCCAAGTTGATTTTAATCCGCCTCGGGTTTATGTCAGGTTTATAAAGCTTCTGACTACCTGAGCAATGATGAATTAAGGGGTTTCTGGGAAGAACGCCGTCGTAGGGTTTTCTATAGCTCAGTCGGTAGAGCACCGGTCTAGCAATCCGGAGGTCTCGGGTTCAAATCCCGTTGGAATCCCATTTTTCTTTGCTCACTTTTAATCACAAATTATGATTTGTATACATACTTCTTGGCCCAAGGCCAGCAGGCCAGAGTAAGTGCCAAGCCCTGGGCTACTAAAGTCAAAACTGTGTATAGCAACAACCAAACGGAAAACAAGAAAAGTGGACACTGTTGACAGGTGACCTTCATTGACAGGTTCTATTACACTATCTTCCTCTTCAGAGGATCACTTTTGGTGGACACTATACACAGGTTGACTGCTATAGACAGGTGGCCACTGAGACAGTTTTGACTGTATATACATTCTACATAAGCCCAAGAACAAGATATCAACTATAGTACTCAATGGGTCAAACTTAACTAACCTCTGGAGTGTTGGCTGGCGGGCCTTTATCCAGGATGCTTGATGCAAGGCTACCATTCAGAAGTAGGCCAAAGGTCAAAGGTCCATCACCTTCCACCTTGGGGGGAGATGAAGTGACCTCCCACTGACAATTTGTAAAGAAAGATAAATGAAAACTTGAAAAATTTAAGTCAATTTTATAAATATAATTAATACCAAATCAATAACATTAAAAAATAAAACACAGTGTGAGAAAAGAAAGTTGAACTGTGTTTTGAGAGAAAAAGCCTTTAAAATTACAAAATTACGATGCCCTGTATGATCATCCCTGACCCACAATCCTGACTCAACTTGAATAGGGCTGGTATTAGAGTATCAAAGTGAAAGTAATAATCTCCAAAACATTTCCTTTGCTCACATACCCATTGCTCAGGATCCATTTGAACAGCTATGAGTTGGATTCTGTCTCCCAGTGCTCTATTTAGCAACTCTACGATAAACCGAGGGAAGGAAGACAGGAGGGTAGGCTCCAACCCTCACTCACAGTACTGACTCATTTTTTATTTAAAAAAAAGAGTATATCTGTATATCAAAATATAAGTTATTATCTTTGATGTACTTTATGTATTCCTTACCTGTTGCTCTGTATCCATTTGAACAGCTATGACTTGGACCCTGTCCCCAAGGGCTCTCTTTAGCACCTCTACCAGTTGAGGGAGGACCACTAGGGGGTAGGCACCACCCCTGTCCATCACAGCAGACTCCAGACTAAACTTCTTCACACCGGGTCTCAGTTGGTTTAGCTTCTTGATCCTAATCGAAGGAGATAACACATACCGCAATTAATAAATAATTACATCACTTATTGAAATACATAATAATTTGATTGTTGGAGACAAAATGATGGGTGGTTACCACCCATATCCATTACTTTATAATATCAATTGGTCATTTGGTGTCTCATAAAGATTCTTCTTGGGTCAAAAGCTCAGGAACTCTATTGACTCTCAAAGTACACAGACGTTTTACAGCAGGAAAAAATACAGTTTTCAGTAGTCCTTTTTAAAATACAATGTACAATTAAACATTAAAGTAGTTTTTTCTTCAAAATACAAGGAATATCACTATTATTTCATCACAAGTACTTCTTTCCACTTTCATCTAAAATTGTTTTATTCATACTCAAGAAAAACTTACAACTATGGCGCTGATTCTTTAAAAAAAAAAATGTTTCAAACTTTATTTAAAGAACAATGAAACCCGGACAAATTGTTGCATGCACTATTAGACACTAAATATGATGAATAGTCCCTGACAATTTGAGCAAAATTGGTCAAGAAATAAGAAAACTATGGATCTTTGAAAATAGCCATTTATTTCTATGAGTGACTCAAATTGGCCACACACACTGGCAAAGTTGTGGACTACTCCCCATATGTTTTGTACACAAAATTTCAATTTTGTTTGATTTTCTCAAAATATATGTTTACTCTTTGTTTGAGCTCAACATATGTTTTGTAAAATACATTTATACACAACATATCATGATTTTGGGGAATGGAAAAGTGTGACTATGGAGAAAACTGTAAAAATGTGAATATTTGTGTACAAAACATATGGGGAGTAGTCCACAAACTTATCAGAGTGCGTTGCCAATTTGAGTTCCCCACAGGAATAAATGGACATCTTCAAAGACCCATAGTTTTCTCGTTACTTGCCCGATTATGCTCTTACTTTCAGAGATTATTCCTCCTAATCTCGTTAAGTATATGAAAGCAACAGTTTGATTGGGTTTGATTGTCCTTTAACATTTGGTGAACAATGCTCACGTGAAGATGTGATCAAACTTCCTGATGAAGGGCACAGGGGTCATGAAGAGACACTGGAATGCATCTGTCTTCTTGTCGTCAAGGCAACCCAGACCCAGCACAGCCTCATGTTTCAACTGCTCGGACAAAATGTGACAAAATGAGACAAAATGAGACAAAATTAGAAGTGTCATCAATAGGACAATGGTGATGCTTATTGCTACATTTATTTCAATTCTTAGAATCCTTAGAAGGCCAAGAAAAGGGGGCCAATTATGATCAAGAGTTTTCTGAAAAGAACAGCACTGTTATTGCAGAGCCAAGCAAGCTAATAAACATAGGCAAAATAAAATGCTGTCTTTTAAATGCACCTGGGCATTTAAAAGTACATCAATATAAATTGTAATCAAATTTCCACCAGTTTTGTAATTTTAGGTAGCTCCTACTTAGGCTTATTATGCACCGATAATACAATACTCCATAAACATTTAAATTTTACTGGGACTAATTACATTAATCATAAATAAAAAACGCTTAAACATAGTGACAAATTATGTGGCCTATGTGTTGATGTGGAAAGATACATACATGTTGATAGGAGACCGAGGTCATGTTGGCACACAGGTTGAGGAATCCAGAGGGGTCAGCAAAGACCACTGGAAAGTGCTGGTGAAACTCATCTAGACCTGGACCACCCTGACACAGGCTGATGCCGCGTGATGTCCAGTCACTAGTAGCTGCGAAGAAAGGTAAAAGATATCAAAATAGATCAAAATATAGATTTTTTTTGTAGATCTTGATTTTTAAACATGGGAAGAATCTCAAAGGGTCAGTGAAGACCACAGGAAGTGTCCTTGGCACCCATCTTGACCTGGGCCACGCGAACACAGGCTGATGCCACGTGAAGTCCAGTCACTCGTAGCTGCATAGAAAAGTAAACAATATTATACAAAATCAAAATATTCTGTTTTTGTGGAAGGTGTTTAATGTTAATAATAGAAAGCCAGAGGGTTCAGTAGAGGTGAGAGGGAAGTGTTAATAGAACCCATCTAGACCTGGGCCACCCGGACACAGACGGATGCCACGTGATGTTTCTTTACATTCCTTAAAGGGACAGATCCTCTTTTGCAAGCCAAATTTCAAAAGTTGCGAGATTATTGTCTTATATGAAAGAAAATATCATTTAATAGCATGACTGAAAAAATTAGGGCTTGAAATCTCTTTTTCGTGGAGTTATAGACCTAAAACTAATAAAGGAGGAAGTTCGTACAGGGATTCCAAGAAGTACCACAACGATATGCGTGACCCGCACACACATACGAATAGCATGACCGCACACTAGGCAAAATAACCAAACCTCGCTTAAACTGACTACATGTAATTACATATTCTTCATTTTTTAGATTTTTGTCCGTGACATACCTTTACAAATGTCGGCTTCACAATACCTTTTGCAAGAATAAGTACAATATAGTTGTAATATTATGCTAAATCAGTTAAACTCTTTTATTGACCGATATATAGTCTGATGGAGGGACGCATTAGTTTTTCATTCATAGAATCCAAATTATAGGGCTGTTCGATCTGATTTTTTTTTGTGTGTGTTACATTCATCCCCATCCGTCAACTGGAAACTGTTCAGACGTTTTGTAAAAGAGGATCTGTCCCTTTAAATCTGCTTAAAATGCTTGGGTAATATTTTTCTTAAACAAAATATGATTCACAACAGGTGTTGACGATCATTAAAGGTGACATAAAGATGACATGACAGAATTTAAATGTCAAAGGATTAAACTTACCACATAACTATGTCCCTATATCCTACAGAATATGGAGATTTACCTGTCTCAGAAAATCATTATTATTTCCTTTTATATATGTGTGATTTCAATACGCTTTCAGGTACGCAAAGTGAAATGCCACCATCATACCAATATTGATACAGCATAGTACTTAGCACTCACCTATGAAATGCAGTACATTCTTGAAGACTTGGAAGCTGCTCATCACTTTGTTGATCGTGCCCTTATCTAGCAGGTAGGCTAACACCATGGACATCAGGAAGCCATTGCAGCCACCAATACCCTGCATAGAGAAGGGGAAGATATACATAAGTTTACATTTATGCACCAAGGTATTAGATCAGCCGCAAAAACAGAAGGAACAAACAAATCACTTCCAAAAGGCACAGAAAAGCTAGCAGATCTAGGCTACCTGTACGGACATTAGAAATCTCTCACAATCATGGAGCCAGGGAGAAGTTATATCTTTCCTGGTAACAATTTTGTATACATTCTATTTAATTATAATAATCCAAAATCAAAGAAACGACTACAAAGGACAAATTCAGTGCATCAATTTTCCGTAGTTGTAAGCGATGATGATAAATCAACCTAGACCCCAGTCCTAATAAGTTTGGGACCAGTCCAGGGCCCCATTGCAGAAAGAGATGCAATCGATTTTAAAGTTGCGATCAATTGTAAGTAAGAACATGTGACTAAATGCACAAATCTGATGTTTGTTCAAATGGGCATGTTTTCTGACCTTTTCTGCAACGGGGCCCATAATGGTTAAAAGGTAAGTTCAGCAACCAACAAGGTTAGAACCAATGAAATTCTATAGCGCCGAAAGAAATTCCAATCGTTCAGTACACACAAAGGTCAAAGGTCATACCTTGTCCAGCTGCCTTTGATGAGTCCAGACCTTGAGGAGCAGAACGGCCTCTTGGAATGCTGGGAAGTCATGTGACACGCTGTAGAGGTAGTGCAGGTGCTTCTCCAGTGACATGTCTCTCAGAATGGAGGTGTTGTAGTGTGGAGTGGGAGGGAAAGTTTCTGAAATGGAAAATTTGAAACGAAAAAAGACAAAGAGTCAGAAAGGAGTCTAGCTTTCGATCCTAGCAGAATCTTCATCAGGGCAAAAATGTCAAGAAATAAATGTCCACCCCCATGTCACTGGCCATGTGGGGTTGTTTCTGTAGCCCTAGGCCACCCATCTTCTTTAAGGACTGAACATTACAGAAGAGGACTAGTTTCGACATGGGTGTAGGCCTATTGAAATTAAATCAAAAGCTCACTGATTGGTTCAAATGTGCATATTTGCCGACTCAAAATTCCTTGCAACTTTACAATTGATTGCAAATCTTTCTGCAACAGGGCCCTGTTCTAGTTGCCACATCAATTAAGTGCGGACTGTTTCAAAACTCGCAAAATAATAGTAATGACTAAGCTTGATTTGGATGGTTTTAGGATGATTACCCCCCAGACGATTACCCCCAAGACAATAACCCCCCCCCCCCCCCCCCAAGACAATTATCCCCCAAGACAATTATTGACCACTGGAGGCGGCCATGTTTTCCAATGGTACCACATGAAACGTCATATGAGTGCATCTGAGCGTGCACTAACAAAAGCAGGTTATGTAACCGCTGTTGTTGAATCTGCTGCTATGTCAGTGGTTACGTAACCAGCTTTGGTTAGTGCGAATCAAATGACGTTTCATAATATGGTACTGTTGGAAAAACATGGCAGCCTCTGGTGTTCAGTCAAAACAGAAGAGTGGTTTAAAAACATTGATTATTTCAATTATTTTTGATACCCAAAAAGAAATATATGGCTAAAAGTTACAGGAATTATGTACTCATCAGTAACAGTTAGCAAAAATGCCAGTGTTTGGCTCCTCTGTCATGTTAAAATAATTTTCACACCTCTATTATTCTAAACATGTATTACATTTTGATCTGGAAAGGATCGCTTTGGCCTAGGGAAATCTGCAAGTGAAAATAATAATGCAGCACGCACGTTTGCAGTTGAATAGCGTCAAGGAGGAGGGGTTATAGGAAGGGTTGCCATTTGGCCTTTTTTTCGGCCAGATTCCAGAAATCTGGCCGAATAAAATTTAGTTTGGCCGTGAAAAAAAATAACTTCACGGCCAAACAAATTTGGCCGAATTTTGGCCGTAAAAAGAAAATCTGGCCGTGAATTTTCATTTCTGGCCTTTTTCACAATTAAACAGAAAATATATCCTTAAACCTACTTTAAAATGTAATAAAACTGGAAATAATGTGTACAACATTCGTATCATTTGCAGAGTGCAGTGCCCCAATATGCTATTCACGCGTATGTGTGTTTGGAGAGAATCCCGGACGACGATTCGTTCGCTCGATCTGGACGTACGGACAGAGCGCGTTGATAGAAACACGCGCTCTGGACAAATTAGTCTTGTTCGTAATTCAGACACATGAACAATGCGTTTTGGTATATATTTTTTCCGGAAACATATTTTTGGGAATGTGTTGATAGAGTGGACTACTAAAGGTGTTCATTTATAAGAATATTATTTTTGGGAGATAATGGTACGCGGTACGCCTAAACTTTCATGGACTTATCCAAATAAAGACAATACCGATATTTTGCAAATGTGAGTGCATAAAGTAAGAAAATGAGCCACTGAAAATGAATTTGAACGCAAAGAAAACGGTAATAATCTGCTCGAAAAAATGTGAGCTTGACTGCACAAACGTGATAATTTGTGTGTGAATTTGAAATTGCATGCACGTATGGTAATTTGCTCTAAACTGCTCTAAATTGGAAATGGGGTGCTAATAAAGGAATGTGTATGAAATGTAATGCTCGTTAAATTTGTTTGTGAGGCAAGAAACTGGGTATTATCCTTGGGGGTAATTGTCCAGATACGGATTTGGATATGAAAAGGACAAATTAATTCTATTAATTCTAATTAAAGTTATCAGGATAACCAATTTTGTATTACAATGAAACGGAAACAAAAATATATTAAAACATTTATTTTGTTCTTGCCACAAATCTCTTACCCTCCTGGCATGTCTTGCTGTACCACTGTCGTCTGATGTTGCTCTTAGCTGGAGACAACCTGGATTCCTTGAAGCACGTCTCGGACAGACAAGGAATCAGTCTCACCGTCGCATCGGTGCCTGGTCACATGGAGATAAAGCAACAAGTATTGATGATTATAGACAATCATACAAACATAACATCGCAAACAGAAAGATTTAAAGGTCTGCAAATCCATTTTTAGAAAAGTTCAGAAAATACTCCGACTATGGACTATTGAGAGAACATGTGTAATATTTAAATCAAATGTGCAATATTCACAGTTTTCCCCATAAGCTTGAACTTTTCATAACAAAATTAAGTGCTTGTCAGTTCTTGCCTAGACAAAGGATCTGCTAGATTTGAAAGCTAGACTATAAACCTTGACTTACAACAATTAATATCTTAGAAGGAAACTTATAAATTTACGAGCAAACATTTTGTATTCAGACACATAGGGTGGAATTCACAAAGGAGGTTTAATCCATGGTCTACATCTACATGTATGGAGTGCCATTTGTAAACTGATGGAGAAAGAATGTAAACTCCTTACTTGTTAACAATGTTGATGCTACACATTTACTAAAGGCACCAAATAAATGTCTGTCTTCTCAGATGGTGAAATTTGCTGGTTAGCAAGCACTAACAGTGCGTTTACTTGGCTACTTTTCTACGAGCAGCACTCCATAGATGTAGACCATGGTCTAAACCATGGTTTACACAAACCTCCTTTGTGAATCTGGCCAAAAGGGTGGCGCTTATTTCCATTTCAATAGCACCTTTTATAAATGGCAGTTGTCTGGTAGTAGGTACGATTATAAATAGTTCGCAATTATCCAACAACACAATTATACAACACATGGATTACTTAGTATATATATGACTTAATTGCCTAAAGGAACCGGGTGTACTGTGGATGTATTTAAAAATCTAAGAGGCAATGTGTAAGCTCACTAGACTTACCAGATAACTTGAGCAGAACAACAGGAGTCAGGTGATCTCCATGGAGGGTGCCATACGTCACATGACTGACAAGACCACTCTTCTTCTTCTTCTTCAGATGTCTGACGAGGTATGCGCAGTAAAGCGCCCTCTTGTGCTGATAGCGGAAATTTAGATAGTCTTTCGGTTGGAGACATTCCTGTTCACAAGAAAGAGTCAACATCAAAATTAAAGATTTTTTTGCAAAGCAGTTTTAGGCTCTACTTTTATTTATTTCAAAGGATGGAACAATGAAGCAATACAATGTTTCTCTTTAAAATGAAGATAAATCTATATTGAGATATAACGTATAAAAAAATATATAACAATGCATGTTTAAGAAGAAAATTCTATTGAGGAAATACATAGTGAAAACAGTATGAAGATAATCTCCTTGCAATGTGTATTTGGTGAGATAATCGTCATAAATTCTGTATAAGAAAGCAGCCCTAGTAAACAACAACAACAACCTTCACCTTTGCTACTTACAAGTGATATTTGTAGATCATATATAATTTTCACAAATTCCTAAAGACAAAAGCAAAGCAACAACAGTGCAATCTTTCCTTTTTTTACTCACGATTGGTATCTGGATAGCCAGATCAACGACCAGAGGACTATTGAGACAGGTTCCCAGGAGGTAGCTGCCGACCACTTTGACGTCAGCTGGTTTCAGGAGCCTCAGCTCGCCTTTCAGCTGGGTCTTGGTCCACTTCAAAGGCACACATAGGTTCTTGGATGTCAACTCCTCTGGGTTAGAGGCCTGCGCAAAAAATAACAACAAAGAAATCTATCTTTATACTGCAAAACATAATAGAAATGTGAACATTTTGAAATAACTATTCAAACTGAAACTTACAAGTGACAAGAAGATCATTGACAAACACAGCATGCAACATTTACCAAACTTAATTTAGCCAGTTGCACTTTGACAGTTCTTCTAGATCCAAATATGTGATAGATCCCCAATGCTCCAGGAAAAAGTGAGCTTGATACTAATTAAGGCATCTGTTGTTTGGTTACAATGGACTCTTTCCATTAATATTGATGTAGATTTAATTGATTTATGTCATTCACATTAACAACATCAAAAGAGCCAGTACAAAACAAAAACAAAAGAGAGCTCAACAACAGTTTTCAGAAAACCTTGAAAATTAGCCCTGGAAAATAACATTTTATTTTTTCGCTAAAGCCACAAAACAGTGACTTAGATTCATGAGTGTTTTGCAGTGAAATCAATACCGAGAGACTAGATACTAACTTCTGCGATTGTAAGAGGAGGGAGACTGCTGAGCATCTCTTCCAAGGACTTCAGTTTAGGAAGCAGGGCTTTCCTCTCCTTCTCGTTGACCTTCACCTCTGAATGCAGCGCATCCGTCTGTAGAATTAGAGGGTAGAGAAAATAAGAGAATCAAGTATTCATTGATACAACAAAAGGTTACATATTATGTAATATGCTGTTTTCTTGGTCTCCTGAAGATGCAGTAAAGATCATCATCTTCCAATGAATTCAGGGCTTTTCTATTCTTCTCTTTGACCTTCGCCTTTGAATGCAGCGCATCCGTCTGTTGAATGAAGGTTAGAGGAGAGAAATAAGAAATTTAAATCAATCAAAGTATGCCTAAATTTGCTTTATAGAACATCATGTGTGGAATATTGCTACTTCCCAATTAGCCAGTGGAGACAGATTGCTAAGATTCTCTTCCAATGCCTTCAGTTTAGGAACTTCGGGCTTTCTGCTCCTTCTCTTTGACCTTCACCTCTGAATGCAGTGCATCCGTCTGAAGAATTAGAGGGTAGAGGAGAGAATAAGGAATTAAACAAACAATAATAATCTGGTCTTTATCAATACACTTACAACATGCAGAAACATATTATGTAAGAATCTATGCTGATTTTGTGATTGCCTGAAAAAGATAATAACCATGATTGTGTAAGCATGTATAATGTAGAAATACATTTGGAATAAAGATGATTACTTAACAACCATACATATCATTTACCAAAACCAGTGATTGAAAAACAGTAACTAAGATCAACATGAAAGGAAAGTGAAACAACCCAGTAACTGGTACTGGTAGGACAAGACTAATTCGAAATCACCTTTTTTCATATCAAATGCAATTTGCAGCTTTTGTGACTTTTATGAAGGGTAAAATATAAACTGTCAACCAGCAACAGTTACCTGTAACTTGAAGTAGCTTGACTGATAGAGCGTCTCTGATTCTCTCAGTGAATGCAGTTCCTCTACAGTTGGTGGTTTGTACAACTCGGCCTTGGTCATTTTCTTCTTCTTTAGGTGAGCTGTAGACTGACTGTCAAAGCTCATTGACCTTTTGTTGAACCCCTTGGAGAGTCCCGTTCCGATCTCTCCATCATTGTCCATCACGTTTCTTGACATCTTGGACTCTGCAAAAGATACAAACAATTATAGTAAAGAGGAAGTGAACAGTACAGTCGTCTGCTGGCTACTTGGCATCATTTCCACATGCGCTCGATATAGTACATACTGTACACGTCGGCAGCACGGCAGACTGCTATTAACAATAACAATACATTGACACTGTGAGTGTCAGTGACATCGCCGCGCCAATCACCATCGATCGGTGTTGGCCGTTGCGGCGTGCAATTGAATTGGCATTGTTGCTACGCTTTTTTTAGTGCACCAACATGCAACAGCTCAAAGTTCTGAAGTTAGTTTTATCATGCACCAACAACTTTTTCAAAGACTGTAATACTCCATAATTTGGGGCCATGATGGACCGAACCGAGCATCACAAGGGCGCCAGGGCGACAACTTGACAAGCAATAGCACACTAAACACAACACATTTCTGCACACATGGGACTGGATCAAAATTTAATTATCTGACGTTACACTAAATGTATAAATCCACGGTATATCATATTTCATTTTCAGTGTTACAAACGCATTTGGGTATATTCATACATGACTTATCATTTCATGTCCATAGTTTGTTATTTATATTGCTTAGTCGCTTATAAAAAGAGAAAAATATATGAAGATTTTTCAACTTACTTGCACACAAGTCCACGCGTTGTTTGAGTTGTTTTACACACGGATAACATAAATGAACAGTGAATATATAGTTGCGGCATGAAAAACCGCATAGCCGCTATTGCAAATATTGTGTATTCTCCGTATCTATTATAGAGAGGCAACGATGGGATACCCACCGAACTGATAACACATAGAATTGATAACGCTCAATTCAATTATGAAACAAAAAACAAAAACAAAACACGGGGGGGGGGGGGGGGGGAGTGTGTCCTCAATAATGAAAAATACCACGATAAAAACATTAGGGAAATCGTTACAAATAAAGAAATACATATACCCGTGCTATGCCACCGTGATTGCATTCACTGGGGGAAATCAAGCATATTTTGGGCAGCGAAAGACAGATCTATACCTTGTTTGAAACCAAGATCTATACAACTCCCTTGTCAAGTACAATGAGCGAACGATTTTAGGAGCGCTCTCGCCCTTGGCCCCGACACCAATACTTGACACTAAAAACATTTTTTTTAAAAATAAATTTGTTTATACCCAAAATTACTCAGTAAGCAAATATTTTGTTGCGTATAGCCTACTAAAAAATAAGATACTTAATTTACAGTAAAGTTTTTTTTTTCAATTAATTTCAGTTTTATTTTCGTTTTGAAAATTCCAAATATTTACTATACCATTGATGACATCGGCATTTGGCATTTTCAAATTCTAGTGAAAGTTTCAAAACAAGAATCACTGATATTAATTGAAAACAAAATCCATACAAAATTGCATTTATTCCACAGTTGGCACGTTTGATATCGTATTAAATATGTTATACCATGCCTTTTTTTAAATTAAAAAACTGTATTCTGTATTAGTATTAGTAAGTGACTTGCTATAGCGAAATCCTGCACTTGTCAGTAAAAAAAAAGAAAAGGAAAAAACAAAAAGATTTTCAAGCCTCTCAAGCCGTTCATTAAATTCGAAAACATCGGACAATATTTGACAATATTTATACATTATGTCAATTTTTATACATAATGCCAATTTCATAAAAACATGCCAATTACCGACAAGTGCATGATTTTGCTATATCCAGTCATTTAATGTATCCAATTCCTTATTGGTTAATAATAATAATAGTCGTTTCTTATATGGCGCAATCTTACAATTAAGTCTCAGTGCGCATAAATGAAAGAGAGAGAGAAATAGAAGCAAAGATAAAATAGTAAAAACTTACAATTCATTAACAAACAAAAAAGCCTTTAAATTGGCTCGAAATTGATGCTCTGTATCAGATTGTCTAATATGGTAAGGAAGTTTGTTCCAGAGCATAGGTGCAGCAAACTGGAAAGACCGCTGACCGTATGTCTTAGTTTTAACAGAATACTGAACTAAAAGATTCTTTGAACTTGATTACTTGATTACTTGAACTTGATTACTTGTTTACTTGTTTATACTGTAGTTCCTCGGCTTTATTTTGGGTCCTTTAATTGTGTAATAGACATTTTACCGTTCCTCATTTTGTTTGCTTGATGGTAAATCATTGTATATATGTCAGTCTTTTCATCGGTTATGTGTTATCGTATTCCAAGCCTTAAAACAAAAATCATTTTGAATTAATTTTTTCGATGAAGTTGCACTGAAACAAGATTTTGTCAGCAAAATTGGTAATTTTTCAGATAATAATTTTTGCCCAAATAATTGGGTTACTTTCAGGGGACCGGGAGCTAGGGCCTGCAGTCCAGACTTTAAACGCCTATAAAATAAAAAATAAAAAAAAAATAAAAAAAACGTAGGCATTTTTAAAAGAACACCACATTTACTGTAAGTGCGGCATAGCTTGGCTAGCTGATTTAGGCATGCCATATTTGGGGCACAACCTTTTATGTACTAAATTAGTAAATTTTCTATTTCTAATCCTTTAAATCCTATATGTTTTTTTGTTTCGTTGTATACTGATTTGTCAACTTATTTAAAGTAGATAAAGAAATACATGTACAACGAGATGCAAGTAAACGGGGGGGGGGGGGGGGGGGGGTACAGTGACAGAGGTCTGGTGTGAAAATGAAATCAAATCGCACAGAGATCTCGAAGAAGAAAAAACGGGCGGGTCAAGAAAAAAAAGATGCAGGTACAAAAAGCGAAGAGGACTATTTGGAGGAGGATATTTCGAATATTCTTGATTTATATATCGCCTAATATGATTGATAATCATCTCTAAGCGCTTTACAATGATATTATCGTATCATCGGATGCATCCTGCAATCAATCCATCACACAAAGTGCACGTTTCCACTCCCTGTGGAGCATTTCAGCCTGGCAACAGGCTCGTAGGTGCACACAATGCTAAAGAACTACGTTCTATCATTCCGAGTACTCATTTATATTATTATATATACACCTGGGTCAAGAGCAGCATGATGTGGATACATTTTCTAGTGAAGGAAAAACGCGATGGGCATACTCTGGGTTCGAACTCGGGACCTCATGATTGGAAGGCACGCTACGTACACCACGTCACACCACGTCCATAAAAAGAGGGTTGAGAAGGAGGGAGAGGGGAAGAGGGGGAAGACGACGGGGAGCTAAACAAGAAACAAACACTGACGCAGTGACGAAGAGCCGGGGGGGGGGGGGGCGGGGGGGGGGGGGCTGGAGGCCGCTACAAGTAAGCATTGGTATGACATTATTTTGGCTCATAAGATGGGCAAATTTGTGTCATTGAGGGCAGTTCATTTGCAGCCACAAATCTATATACGCAACTGGACGAAGGAGCTTTTAAAGCTTCACAGTTTCATATGAGTATTTACTCAACGACCCATATCAATATCATGTATGCAAGGTCAATTCGATAAACAAAAATCAATATATTATACAGATACCGATATATATTACAAGAAGGGAAAAAAAAGCCTCTTTATTGATGCCCGAAAATTATTTTTTTGATGATTGAGTCCGAAAATGGTTATATAATTTTTTCGAAAATGAGACGAGTTTTGCCCGAAAATGACGTTGTTTTGCTTAAAATGTCATGAGTTTCCCCGAATGTAACATGACTTTGCCCGAATGATTATGACATGAATTTGCCAGAATGGCTCTGATTTGCCCGAATATGACATAGTTTTGCCCTAATAATAATATGACATTGATTTGCCCGAATATGACATTTATTTGCCCGATATGGTTTTGCCCGAATTTGATGTTTTTTTTGCCCGAATATGGCCGTTTTCAAAACTCCAGGGGGCTGCTGCCCCCAGCCCCCGCCTCCTAAGCCTATATGACGGGAGGCACGGGGGAGGCACAGCCCAAGGATTTTCTCTCGACAAAAAAAAAATCATAGTTTACATTCATTGGTAAATTGGCAATGCAGTTTCACACGGTATGCGTTAGCTATTCTTGGTCTAACTTTAGGTCAATAAAATGTTTTTAAATTATCTTTTCTCATCCATTAAGTACAATATTAGGAATGGAAATAGCAGAGAGCAATCATTATGAATAACATGAATAATCGTTTGGATATAAAACAACAGAACAATTGAAGGTTAGATCTACTTAAAATTGATCTCGTACTGAAATAAGCCCATAAAATCGTGGGTGGACATATTCCCATTCTGCGTTACGTAGCAACGAACCGCGTATAGGGCTTCCGCTTGCGATACTGGACGGTGTTTTCGATGTTAAAAGGGTTAATAATGAGGATTTATACACAATAAAAGAGCTATTTGGTAAGTAAAATGTCATATCTATACAAAACAATTATTTTTGTTACTATGCAATGATTCGTTTTGATCTTAAACTGCTTCCAAGATTGGCTCTATTCGGTCGGACAAGTCTAAAAAACTTAGCTTCAGTCCCATTCGCTGGAATTGCTGTCGTCCATTATAGATTATTGCCTTTGCATTTGTTTAAACTTTTGACTCTTGCTGTTCTTCTTAATTTGACGTGGTCATGCCTTTATTTCTTCTTCTTCTTCTTTTTGTTCAACGCCCCAGTGTAGGGGCCAACCGGACAGGGTGGTTGCGCAGATCTTGTTGGCGCGGAAGAGAGTCTTAATCTTGTTTACAAACTTTACTGATTGCTTTGCTCGTGCGTTTGGGGTTGAATTGCTTGCTTGAACTTGTCCTTGTCTTGTATTATTGTTACTTCTAGCGGCAGTGAGTTCCACTCAGGTATGGTCCGGGGTACGTATGAAGGAGTTTTTGTTGGCGTTTATTGGTATGAAGCTATTTACTGATGTGTTTCAGAGACTCCTTCGGACCGGACGCAAGACCGTTTACACTGGTACTGGTAGTATGGCGAGGCGACCCGCAACTGCTTCGTGAAATGTTGTTAGGGCTTAGGCGATTTATTTTGCGTCGCTGTTGTAGCGGTTTCCAATTCTCTTTTGCTTGTCTTTCTTCAAAAATGTGATTGGCAATGTCTGTATTATGCAATTAAGACTCTAAGACAAGTTAACAATACATTATTAATTTAACAATAACAAGTCAATTGACAATTGTCATTTTGACTTTTGTTTATTTCGTCGATGAAAAAACTTGCTCCAAAATCAAATAAATTCAGTCTTTCAGATGAACAAAGAAAATCATCTTCACATGTCAAACTTGAGTTTATGTTTTCACTGTCAACAAATATTTAGGCAGTGCCATTGTAGATGTGGGCATTGCATGTTGTTGAACTTGAACTTGAGTCTTTGGAGTTTGAACTTGAAAGTTGAAGACTGACAAATTATAAATTGTTCCAAATAGTATTAGTTTACTATAAATATACTCCTATTACTATTTACACTCTACGATGTCTACACTACAGTTTACTTTGTACTTGGTGGGACTTGAGATCTCGATTCGAGAGATGGCTTGAATGTTTATTATATTTATTGACTGCTGATAATGATAGATGCTTTTTAGTTTGGAAATGTTGGTATGCCATTGGCGGGCCCATTGCTAGTTGTGACCAGTTGCTGTGCGAAGCATGTGCGACTGTACTATTAGTCATTATAGATAATTTATGATTAACTAATTAAGCCAGCTATTAAGTCAGTTAATGCAGCATATATGCAGTTAACCCCTTGAATTGCAGGGGTGCTATTAAGACAATTTAAGTAAGTATCCGCCAATGACATATTTACTGAGACATAATCACATCTACCTCGAACGATAAATGTGTTCTCAGTGCCTCTTTTACATCATCTGGACTGTCATTATACCGACCACTGGTGGCCCATTCTTGAAGTGGTCAACAGTTTATGACATTCATTTATTTGAATTTAACAGAGATACATGCATGCATACAATAAGTGGCATTCTTTACCAAGATATGCCCACAAACATGACAAAAAAAGATGGATGCTCTATTTAATTGCATGCCATAAAGCAACTTTTCTTTTAGTCATGCTGTGGGCAGAGAATGGTAGAGAGTGGGAGAGAATGTCAAATTAGTTTAGTGTTGTCAGCCTTTATGTCAATGATATTCTCACTATCTGTGTCGGTTGATAAGCAGCACGTCATTCTGAGAATTGATTTATAGAAAAATATATTTGAGTCCAAGTTTGGTAGATGTATATGAAGAACTTCCAAGAATTTGATACAAAAGAAGTACTGGAGGAAGCGATGTTACTAAACAAATAAATTATGATAAATAGATCTACAAGTGTAGTAGTACTAGATGATTGTAAGTTTTAAAATGTCAGACACACTAAAATGAGCAAATCTCATTAATTTAATGGCTTTTAGATTTTGAACTTGAATGAACGTTAAAGGGGCCCCACCGGGCAAATAACAACACATTACTATATGTTTTGGTACTGTTTTGTGATATCAAATAGATACCCAACATTTTACAAAGGGTTGTGTAATTCATAAACAAAGCAATTAATTTTCCACCACTTACGGAACCACTACTATTTCCTGGTTCCTGGTTTGCGAGTGCGTCAATGCTATTCACGCGTATGTTTGTAGGCAATATATTCCCGGGCGATTTGCTTGCTGCACACGCAGTAGTCTACTCAATTCAGACCGCATGAACGCATGCTTTAGAATGGTGATGCGTTTTCCAATTTTTTTTCTTTTTTTCTGAAAAACTATTTTTGTGAACTTGTTGATGGAATGGAATACTAAAGATGTTACCTTTCTATAATAATAATATTAGATTTGGGTGGTGGTACCCTTTAATTTATCCTTTTCCCTAAGATTGTGACACAATTTTGTTTCGCCAAATGTCATAGTTGTAAACCAATGATAACATTTTCAATTGTTATGCACTTGACACACAGCCACAGGTGATAGCAAATCACAAGACAGACTTCCAAGATGGCTGGGATGAATGTGAGGATGGCCAACAATACGGCTAAGCAGCATTCCATCTACCCCATGGAGAAGATCACATTTGGATCGGTAAGTCATATTCTTTTGTAATTAGTCTTTTCCTTTTGGTCTATTTAAAATAAAGGGTCACCAAAGCAGATTTAGTGTCTATATCGTAAGTACTCTGTTCAGTGCATCCTCTTCTGTTACACCAACCACCCCAATTAATTATCTCCGTCATGATGTGCATATATTCCCTCATTTTGTTAAAATGATTTAATTGATATAATGTAACATCATAACACATACACAAAGTTTGTAATCTTGATATTCACTATTTTTCTCGCCAATGATGAATAGGATTTCAGGAAAGTCAAAACTGTGCAGAAATAATTAGAAATAAGTGGTTTTAAGGTGTCAGTATGATACCCAAGAAAAGATGTAATCATTATCATCTATTGAAATACGTATAGGCCTATTCAAATTTGTAAGCAAACAATGCATATTTATATGCTACAAAATAAATCAAAGCTTTAAATACTCTATAGTTATATCAACTATTATTTTGAGATAAATGAGCCTTGTTTCATTGCTCCTTCTGATTTCTTTTTTCCCCTGTAATGTAACAGCGAGATCTTCAAAAGAGATACGAAGAAATCCTGGGACCTCTGACTCTTTTTGCACCAAAGTTTGATGAAGAAGGTAAGTTGCATAAAGTCAAGAACATTTAAAACAAGATTAAATACTTAATCAAATTTTAATATGCATTAATTGATAATAATGTGGAACAAAGTGACTTGCAATATGATGTAACACTGATTTCATTTAGGTGCATATATAGACAGTCGGCTAATATAACTGAATGAAATTAGATATATGTTTAATAAAGTAAAATATGGAATATATTCCTATGTTTCAAAGATGATTTCAAATATGATTGTGGTAGCAGTTAGGTTGTAGCATCTTGATGTCTGTACAGTATGCCACTGTGCTGCTTGTAAATTTGTAGTGAAATTATGCCAAATAATTATATCTTCTCTAGGATTTTAGACCTTATTATAATTGTTTACTGTTCATTATTTATTTTCAATAGTCGCTGACAAAGTTGATCTGGAGGTAGAACGACCTGTGACACCCATTGATGTAAGTGATTGGATTAGTACATGTATAATGTATGCTACATCGCTAATTATATTCATTTTTTAATGCAATGCATTTTCAATTAAAAGTTGATGAATATACAGAATAGTGAAAAATAACATATAGCTGACATCAACATCACATTGGTAAAGTGCTTACACTACAATGTAAAATGTATATTCTTGTATCAAATTTCTTTAATAGTAAATACTACTTCAAGGAGGAGAACATCAGAGTGCCATAGACTAAAAGAGAGGAGCTAGCCAAGTTGATTTGAATACCAATTATAATACTCATCCTGTAAATTAAGATGAAAAGACAATAAATAAATATGCCTTTTGAAATCTTTAAACGTTTCCAAAAATATCCCAGTTTTTAATAATAATAATAATAATAATATCCTCGATTTATATAGGGCATATCACGATTGATAATCATCTCTAAGCACTTTACAATTATATTATTACCCCGGTCATCGGATACATTCTGCAATCAATCCAGCACGCAAAGTGCATGTTTTCCACTCCCTGGAGAGCATTTTAATAAGAACAGTGATAATACTAGTCGCCCTCTATATAGCACGCATACTGTCTTTTGATGCTTGGACCTCTGCTTGGACTGCATGATTATAATTACTTTCAATTTCAATTAAATTCAAATTATAATTTTTTTTTTGGCACTAAACAGGAGAGCATCAAAGCGCCACCAACCACCTTCTCAGAGTTAACGAGGTTGATCCGTCGAAGAATCGCAGCCACGGAATGTCCCCACCTCAGCATCGAGGAACAGCAGATGCTGGTAAGGGATTGTAATTGTCTTCCTACTTTTGATCTTTACATCTCTATTTTTGTGGGAAAAACACAACTTTTTTGGTACAAGTACAATTTTTCTACAGGCCTATATTGAGTTATATAACTTTTGATTTAAACAAAAAATGCTTTCTTTCAAAGGAAATTAATATCTCTACATAATTTTTCTTGAAACAAGTAAGTTTGGTATCTTAATGTGTAAATTCTCTGACTAATTATTAATTCATCTTCCTTTTCTTCACCTTTTTTCAAAACCATGAATCTGATGTTGATGTTTTCTTTTCCTTCAGGGCGGCGTTATCATGGGAGAAGTCAACTCTATCTGGCCTGACATCAGACGACAAGTTGATGACCCTTTTCTGGTAAGATGTCAATCACTATATTTTTAAATCTTTGAATTCAATATTTAATTTAAATTTATGTTTACATCTTCTTCCAGATCTTTACAGATGCAGTTAATTTTTGCATTCATTGTTTTTTAATTATTTAAAAAATATATATTCTCGACTCATGGAATGGATTGCCCTTGCCAGCTTTCAAAGAGGTCTGATTCTTTGATTAATTTTGCTTGATATTTCATAATTTTATGCTAAAATTCTGTTCAAGACCTTTATAAAACATGAAGAGCTACAGGTACAGATTTTTGGGTGCAATTAATTTTGTATTCAATTTTTTAGATTGATTGATTTTGCTTAATATTTGATAATTATTTTTAACGCTGAAATTCTCTTCCAGACATTTGAAGAAAATAAAGAGCTACAACGGCGAATCACGGTCCACATCGTCACAGTGTGTCAGCAGTTGTTTCAACACTATGTGGAGAAAGCAAAAAGTAAGTAGCCATTTTAAAATATCATGAACAAGGAACTGTTGCAACAGCTGGAACAACATTACAGGATGGATAGGGTTAGGATGATGCATTTGCCATATTCCCCCTTTAACAATAAATTTGCCAACAGATCTACATCCATCTATAAATGTTGCAAGAATTTATTATAAAGAATGTTATTTTTTCCCCTTCATGAATCTTGTTTACACATATATAAACATATAATTTCTAAAAAGGTACACATTTATTAATTAATGTGTTATACTCATACTATTTGAGTGTGACTAGAGCTGAACGGATTTTAGATTTCCATTCCATTTAAATACATGTATTTGTTATGTTATAAGAGTTTTATATAACATTAAACCTACTAACTTCATTTTATCTTGAAGAATGTTTAACCCTAACCAGGCCGGGGGGGGGTGGAATCCACCCCCCCCTCGACTTTTCGCGCGATAATTCCGCAACGCGCGCCGGTAGTGCCGCGCGACTTCATGAGTTTTTTCATTGAAGTCTTGCGCAACTTTTGAGACCAAATTTGCGACGACCAGGTACACCGTTCTAAAGTCACGTGACGTTTTATAAGTGTGCGTCGGCCCGAAAATCGCTAAATTTTGTGATTTGTGTACAAATCCTATGGAAATTACATTTTTCCTAGAATAGACAAAACCTTCATTATTTTTCATTCTAATCACTGCAATCATTTAATTTTGGGCTGAAAATGGTTGGATAATGATCAATAATTTATTCCATTGAAAAAAACAATAAAAAACAAAAGTAAAAAAACAAAGAAATACATAAGAAATTCCAAAAACAAAGAAATACATAAGGAAAATTTTGGCGGTCGCAATTTTTAATGTTCAAAACCTGTTAATTAAGTCATAAAGAATATTTATGCACAAAATTAGCATATTCTGATCAATATTTAGTGATTTACAGACAAAAAGGGGATTTATGCATAAATTTGCATAATTAATTAAAAATTGATTATTTTCAAAAAAATAACAACGCAATCTTGTAGATTATGTTGCAAGCTATCTGCGTGCCAAATTTTGCGGCGGCCGCGCGTTCGACGGCCGAGATTTGAGGGGGGGGTGGAATCCACCCCCCCCCGGCTAGAGCATAGCCAAAATAACCCGGCCTGGTTAGGGTTAATAAATGAGTAAATGCATCATGTTTGTAATTTGTTTTTTTTATATTTCAGCGCTGACAGACAGAAATGTGTTTAGTGAAGTTGCCAATATGAGCAGACTGAAGGCCCAAGTGTCTCTCGATGCAAATAAATTGTAAGTATATATTCATATATATTATAATTTTATAAATTCATCTCAGTTACAGGCAGTGAACTTGCTATAAATATGACAATAAAATGAACAAATAATCCTTCCAGTACAATCAGTACAAAAACATTATTATATTGCTGTGTACATCACATTCCCCTTTTCAGCTGATAAAAAAAAATGTTTTTGATCCTCCTAGTTAGCTTGAAACAATTGATTCATTCATTTGCCTACTACAATGTACTTACAATTATGATGATATATTTGATTTGTATAGCGCCTAATATGATTGATAATCATCTCTAAGCGCTAAAAGGGACTTAGGAACATTGTCCAAATCCTCAAAATCCAATTGAAATTCTAGCGGTTTCCTCATACCTTGTTGTATTCTTTTTTTTTTTTTAAAGCATGGGACCGGTTTCGGTTTTTCAAATTTCCCTTTCGTTAAAAAGATATTTACGATTGAAGTGTTCAGATGACAAATTATCCAATGGATCGTCAGAACCGTGTACAACGTGAGTGCAATGAGTTAGTGAATGTCACTTTGCATTTTTGCTCATTACTCGGCCATATAAAGTCAATTTAACTTGAAATGTTCACACAACACCCAGTGGACATATCAGATAACAACAATATACATTGTATCAACCACTCATCGCTTTTTGCACATATGTCAACAAAGTTACTTGATCCCTTTAATAATGATATTATTATAATATGTTCCTAGATTGAGCATTCTTTTGATCCATGTTTGCCATTTAACTATGATCTTTAACATTATTTGACTGTGTTATCTTCCTAGTTTAATAGGCTTTTCAAATTTTAAATATTGTTTTATCCCTCGATCTGCCTAATTACAACTCATAACTCTGTTCTTGTTATGTATATTCTCCTAGTTTGAACATTCTTGCCATCCGTCGCCACATCGTGGCAGACATCCGAGGAAGGGACGACCCAGAGGAGTCCGAGGATGGTCAGCCGACTCAGGCGCTCATCTCCTCCCCCAGACCAGCCTCGAGACAGGTCAAGGAAGAAAATGTGCCACTCTCGTACCAGAAACTTGTAAGTATAATACATTTAATGCAATGCAGGGCTTAAATATTAGTGTGGAATAGTTAGTACTTCTGAACATGCAAAGAATTTTCATAGTGACATCGATCATTTAACTCACTCTATGCCACACCAATAAAAATGCTTTGTACATTGTAAAATGCCATCCCAGCCCATGCTTTATAAGAGAAATGGGATATAATCAATACATTATTTTTGAAAAGTAGCATGATCTTGCATTGAACTTATCTCATTGTTTCTATTGTTTGTTTGATTTCTCTATTATTAACCCAATTGTGTCCTATTTCTCTTTTGAACAGATTGCCACCAGCCGTCCGAAGCGGCGGCGGAACGTGCGTCCGACCGCCGAGCAGCAGATCCGCGACATGGCCGCCCAGTTCCCCTCCCTCCACACCAGCCGGGTGCTAGACTTGCTCCCAGACTTGCACACTTTGCAGCGGGGTATGATGACGTCCTCCATGAGGGAGGAGGAGGTGGTGGAGAGGATGGGGAGGGGAGACGGGGAGGATACCTATGCCGACGATGCGAGGGATGCTGGAACAGCAGCCACCCTTGGGGAGTCTTCCCTAGCTGGGGGCATGACAGAGAGCATCGACGTTGCAAGGTGAGCTGAAGAAAAGACGCAAAATAAGAGGGAGTTTGCTATTATGAAGCTATATATATTCATATTTAATAATAGAAAACTAACATTGCACAATATGATACTATACATATGGTAAGAATAAGAGATGGGAGAAGAGCAGGTAAATGGGTTGATTCCACTCACGTTGGCTTTGTGATTAATTGCTGAACCCATGATTATCAGTGAAGTAGTCACATCTGAAATGGGTTGTTGCAAACAATTTCAAAGAAACTTTCACAGTTGGCGATTAAGTCAAATATATGGAATAGTATAATGCAAAAAAAAACAGTTTCAAAATGATTTATATATTATAGGTGACGCTGTTCATTATTGAAAAAAAACAAACACACATCACTGTGCAATGACAATGTGGCAATCAGTCCTGAGAGCTTTTTTTTGCAAGAGCAAATGTTGTGTCTCCATTAGGATCATAGAACTATTCTTGTTATATGATTTATATTCTTATTTACTCCAGAAAACTGGAAGAAGCGAGCCAGAGAGGATTCAGGCTGCCACGCTCCAATTCACTGCCAGAGTTTCACGGGTACGAGTCCATCTATGAAGAGATCGGCCTTGACGAGCCACCAAAAGATGATGGTCGACCAAACAGTGCTCACAGACACCGGCAAAAGTACAACCTTTATGGAACGAATGAAGAAGAAGCAGAGGTAATTTTCTGTCTCCTTGTTTATGGCCCGGTCAGATATCAACGGATATCGGAAACGTATGCCCAACGAATAGACAATTTGCGAAATTAAATTATCCGGTGATGAAAGTCGTCTCCATTGCTTCATGTACAAAACATAGAACAACGTACATCACCGGACAAGGAACGGACAAGAAACGTATAGAACGGATGGAAAATTTAGCTCTCCGTTTGACATCCGTTTGCGCAATCCGTTGATATGTGACCGGGCTATAAATAACACCTTTGCCTACAGGAATCAGGTTGGCTATATGTACAAATTCTATGGGGATTTCAGAATTTCGTAGGGAGCACGTTAATCCATCAGAAAGTTAATTTCTTTTCGGTGCTTTAATTCTTCCAGAATAAACACAAAATAAGAACATACTTCATATTATTGCACAACCATGACTCAATAACAACCAATGGCAAAACAAAGTTCCTCTGTAAACCTATATTGATCAGAGCTGCATGAGCAATGATAACTTGCAAACTTGGTGTTGAAGAAAAAACTATTTCTCTTTGTAGTAAGAACTATTTTACATGTATTCATGAAAATGTTTGCTTGCCAACGAAAACTAGAAAATAAAAAAAAATGAACACTGAGCACTTGATGACTTTTTCATCATCCTGGGTACCTTTCTCACAACTTAAATCACTTCATCGGTTGTTATGTATGAAAAATAGAGTTGAAACCATCAGGGCCACTAGCCAAAGAAAACAACAACTTTTGCACCACCCTCACAAAATTACATTCCTTCATATTTTCATATGTACAGGAAACAGAGGCGAAAGCTACCACATCTTCCTCATCCATGAGACCAACAGCATCAGCCTCCTCCAGATCATTAGCAGCGGCTGCAAAATTCAGCTCAGAGGCCGTTGGAACCAAATCAAGCCAGCCAGGGCTGGAGGGAACCGGATCTAACCGGCCTCACTCCGGCTACCAGATCCAGCAGGACCTGGAGAGACTGTCAACATACAGGTCAGCCAAGACAGAGCGACTGAAAGAAGCTCTTCCTGAGGAGGAGGACCTCCCCCCTCTTTTACAGGTGAGTTACCAAATTGTTGTTTTAAGTAAATATACAACCTCCTTTTTTTACAGGTAAGATACTAGATAAGTAGTTTCAAATAAAATTCCACACTAACAATCCCAGACACATTTCAAGTTCAAGTTTAATTTTATTACACAGCTCTTAAACAAACGTAGAGAATGTATGCATGGAGAAGCATAGAGTTCAACCAAATGTATTTACACAAAATGCATATAAACATTATTACAAACACGAGATAGGATAAGTGTAGCTGACGTGTGGGAAAAGCAAAGGCCATTGGCCTGTCAAGGCTTTTTATGCTTCCGCAGCGAAGTAGCCAGAGGCATTATGTTATAGGGTTGTCTGTCTGGCCATACTTGCCTATAGTGGCCACCAAAAGTGTACAATGTTATGGAACTTGCCTAAAAACAGGTCACCTGTCTACAATGGTCACTTTTCTTGTTCCCCCTCGGTGGTTATATACTATTCACAGGTCTGACTGTATTTCATTTGAAGATGAAATGACTGTTATTTTTTATCTTATAGGCTGTGGATCACAATGAGAGGCAGGACAACAGGAGGGCTGTGACGAGGCGCAAGATGAGGGAAATGGCGGAAGTTGCCGAGCAAAAAGAGCAGCAAGATGTGTGAGTGACTAAGATTATACCTCATTATACTTGAAAAAAGAAACAAACATCATGCAGCCAGATCAGGGTTATCCCTGAAAAATAATAAGAGAATGAATGAACAAATGGATGGATGGATGGAGGAAATTTTAGTTAGAATTTAAACAGCATTTTGGATGCCTATACTATCTACTTCTAAGTAATGCATAACATCAAATTAGATAAATAGCACAAGTTTGGAAGTTAGTAAAGTGAAGAAGGATACAATTGTACCTAGTAGCTATTAAAGTAATTTAAGTTTGATTTGAAGATGGACAAATATAATTGTTCCCGTTTGTGCTTAACTTCATGACATTTGTTTGCCAACCACAGGATTGAGATAAGGGAGCCGACACACCCCCAGCCAGCCACTGTCACCACCACACTACCCAACAAGGCCACCGTACGGACATCTGATGTGAGAGTATCAGAGAGGGTCAGCCAGACCGCTGTCACACTCAACCTCTACCAGACAGTCTTTAATGAGCTGACTGATGAGGTAATTATATACAATTATGAACCAAAAGTTAAATCCAAGACCAAAGAGTAATAGTGGCTTAACAGAATGAGGATAGACTGATGTGAGATTTAATATCAGAGGGAAAGAGCCAAACTTTGTCACACTCATCTATACCTCACTATAATATGTCACACACAACCATACCTCGATCACTATCTCACACTCAACCTTTACCAAACAGTCTTTAGTAAACTGACTGGTGAGGTAATTATAAGATTTGTTTTAGCAAGTGATTAAAACATTGTTTTGATTTGTAGGTGTCAAATATATCTACCATCTACCATCTCCCCAAAAGAGAAAAACACAATATTATAAACATATTCAGGTTTATAATTGCTTCTGACCACACAAGCATTGAAAAATAAGGGGTTTCAGGGACGTGCACCACACTTTTCTATAGCTCAGGCAGTAGAGCAACGGTCTAGCAACCGGAGGTCTCGAGTTCGAATCCCCGAGGAATTCCATTTTCTTTGCTCTTTTTCATTAAAAAATATTATTTTGTTTATTTCTTTGTTTGTTTGCTGTGTTTTTGCTAGGTGATGTAATACCATCAAGAAGCTGGATAGCAATCTGTTCGAGGGGGAGAGATCAAAAGAGGTTTACGAGGAGATTTCTCAAGACTCTACCCACACGACCACCTCTCCTATGATGCGGTATGTACTTGCTCACCAGTTTCTTATCATAATTCTTATAATAAGCAGAGCTGCCATGTCTCCCTGATTCCACAGGAGGCTCCCTTAAAATTGACAGATCTTTCCTGATCCTAATGTTTAAAATTATCTTAATTAAGGACAGATTTTGTTCTATAGTGGTACACTGCAGTATTTATATTAACAGCTCATAGATTGCTGTTTTAAATTATCCCTGAATTAGACATGTGAGTGTTGGCAGTTATGGGTGTATGAATGGATGTCAAACAGTCAAGCTAGGAAACTGACTTAAAACTGACAAATAGAAAAAGGAAACCACCAAATCAGTAGGTTCATACTTGCAAGCTGTTGTTTGTGTATTCAATAAAAGGATTTTAAAACGTGTATCCCTTTTGGTGATACCTCACCCTAAAACTAAACTATAAAACCAGAATGGACGGGGAATACTCAATATAAGTACTAGATTAAAATCTCATTCAGTCTTTTTTTGATTTCTTTGTTCACTATTCCAGTGATGGTTTTGTGGAAACAGCAGCCAGCCAGCAAGCAATACTTTCATAATAAGGCCCCTCTCAGGATAAATAAGAAGATCACAAGTCATTACTGTTCTTACTTGATATGATTGATGTCGATCATCACTGTTTTATTTAGTGCACCTGATGAACAACTTGAAAAAAGACAATTATTTGTTTTATTTTATCAGGATCGTTTTGTGGAAACGGCAGCCAGCCAGTATTCCCTGCACAAGGCTCCCCTGATGGCTTCCACCACCCTCAACCGGAGCCAGAAGGAGCGGATACTCAACCCGGAGCTCATCAAGTCTGGCGATGCTCCCTGGGGAGTGAAGAGGGAAGAGTGGTGCAAGAGGTATGTAACTGAAATATAATTGAGGTCTATAGTGACCTAATTGATCTAATTGATACAAAAAATAATAATGTTTCATTGATAGAGGGCCCATGCAGAGCTGCCAAGTCTACCTGATTCTGCGAGAGGCTCTCTGTAAATGTACAGATCGATCTTTCCATTGAAATTGAAAATCTCCCTAATTAAGCCAAGATTTGTTCCATTGTGGTGTATGTATTTCATATCTACCTCCCTGATTGCTGTTTTAAAAATCTTTAAATTAGATATGCCAATGTAAATGTTGACAGTTTTGTAATATACTTCTTGTATTTCTTTTCTTTCCATAGTCCAATCTTCAACGCGACCTTCGCCCGTCAGAATCCCGCGCAACCGGCCAAAGTCAACAGCAACAATCTACAGGGACACGGCACCAGTTTCTTTTCGAACAGCCTCGGCCTTGGGCTCAACAACAGCTCCGGGCTCGGAGGGGGCGGGATGGGAAATTCTTACAACCTTGACAACAACGGAGGTGGTGGCTATGGTGGAGGAGGAGGAGGTGGAGGAGGAGCAGGGTTTGGGAGGAATATGTTGATGGATGATAGGAATGCGAGGGCCTACGCGTCGTGGCTACAGTGGTGGAAGAACACTGTCAGCTGTGAAGACTACATCAAGTATGTTGCTACTCAGGTAAGACTGCCTTTTTTTGCAATTAGTGGAAATAAAATATAAAATATAAAATATTGTTTTTCTTCAAACTTTTTGTGATGAACTGTTTCATTTCATGAACTGATCAAATTAAAGTCAAACCTGTCTCAGTGGCCACCTACCTGTAGAAGCCAACCTGTCTATAGTGGCAACTGAAAGTGATCCCGTGCAGAGATAAACCATGTTATGGAACCTGTCTATAGAGGCCACCTGCCTATAATGCCTTCAGCGCCCGTTGGGCAGCTTGGGCTAGTATGCTCCCCTGGGAGTTGAGATGGTGCACAAGATAATTGTGCGGGTTTGAACTGTACCTGATGACCAAGGGTAATAATGCGCCTCTGAATAGGCAACTAGATAGATGGCGCTCTATAAAAGCTATATATTATTATTTAATGGCCACTTTTCTTGTTTCTCGTAGGTGGTTGCTATACACAAGATATTCACTGTACATTATGATCTAACATTTAGATTCAAATGCACAGTTCCTTCCTTTGAGATAGTTGACATACAGCATTTTCTTTCAAGTTGATTCAACACACTGAAATCAATGACATTATATTGTGAAATGAGTTCATAGCATAAAGCGAAATATATCTAGATGCCGTCTCTTCACTCCCTGCGGAGCATTTCAGTTCATGGCAGTGTACGTCCTCTCATTGTATCCATTGCAGGAAACTGACTACCTCGGTGCCGTGTTCCATTTCTATGACGAGGACACTGAGGATGATTTGGGGAAGGTAGAGAAGGTCAGCTCTTCAAAACTGCAGAGAGAAAGGTATGTATGCAGCTGTCCATTATTAAAGGGACTTAGTAACATTGTCCAAATCCTCAAAATCCAATTGGAATTCTAGCGGTTCCCTCACACCTTGTTGTATTCGTATTAACAATAAAATCATAGGACAGGTTTTGGTTTTTCAAATTTTCCTTTCGTTAAAAAGACATTTACGATTGAAGTTTTCAGATGTTAAAAAATCCAACGGATCGTCAAAACCGTGTACAAAGTGAGTGCAATGAGTTACGGTAGTGAATATCACTTTGCATTTTTGCTCATTGCTTGACCATATAACGTCCATTTAACTTGAAATTTTCACACAACACCTAGTGGACATATCAGATAACAACAATATACATTGTATCAACCACTCGTCACTTTTTGCACATGTAAACAAAGTTACTAGATCCCTTTAAGAGCTCTGATACATTAAAAATCTCTTATATTACCAGGACGGGCCCCATTACAATCAATTGTAAGTCAGAAAATTTGCGCATTTTGACCGATCAAATTTGCGCATTTAGTCACATGATCTGACTTACATTTAATTTTAACCTACAATCGATTGTATCTCTTTCATGTCTAATATATCAAAACTCTCTCATAACCGGGTTATTTTACAGGGCCCCAACAAATTATTTTGGCCCTGATATAACAAGGTAGTTTCATGGTCCCAAGGTTCTCATATAGTGAGGTTCCAATGCAGTAGAAGGTTTTGATTGCAAATTTACAATGTGGATGTAGATGTGATGTCATCATAAGCACTAGACAGAAAAATCCATCTCGCTATGGGGGGTCCTTAAATATTATGACATCATACTACCTACCCCATCGCGAGATGGAAGTCTAAGGTGTTCGTACTGTGACGGAGCAAACCTAATAATAATTATCCGCACTATATTATATATGGGCCACTCGGTAACGCAGGTCGGTCATTTCTCACTTTTAACTTCTCATTTTGTCATCAATGCTACTCATTGAGCATTTCAATGCACTCGTGTGGGACTGGAAACTAATCTAGATATAAGTAACTGCGAAAAAAACATTAAAGTGAGGTCTGTAAAGTGTCTAACTCCACGAAAATTACTTGGAGCTTCCTCGTTTCTCTTCTACCGTGTTGTTTAGCTTATGGTAAGAGAAGAATAAAATAGGGTTAGATTTTTTCAAATGCCCCTTTAGTATGACGATATCTATCATTCAGCTCAAAAGCGTTAACAAACGGTCATAAACCTCATAAACGTCCGTTGTAAAAGCTGACGCATATTTTCGCTTTTTTAACCAGGAAAGCAGTGTTCTTTTTCAATGAAACTTTCACACATCATTCGGACATATCTTACAATGATTTGGGTACAGGATTTAAGTCTCAAATGTCATTTTGGGCAATATCTGACATATGTCACAAAATTACAAATGATTTGGGCCCAAAGAAACAAATGCTTATTGACAGGGCCCATACACTCAACGCTCACTCCCCTCCTCTAGCTGGGGACATCCAATTGGTCAAATCCTTAAAATGCCTTAATATGTGTGGGGCTCAATAAGGAAGTCTTGCATGAAGACATCCTTGTTAACTTATTAACAATAGAAGCATGGGACAGGTTTCGGTTTTTCAAATTTCCATTTCGTTCAAAAGATATTTACGATTGAAGTGTTCATTATGGGTCATTCCATGTCAAATCACCCCAAAAAAGTGAATTTTTTTATCGCACCCCCTCCGAATTTGCTAATATTTGGTATGTATGATATTTCAACCTTTTAAAGCTCAAATATTTAATTTTTAGCCCAATCCGCCCAACGGTTTTGGCGCTATGGTCGATTCTTATGGGGGAGTTTTGTAAGAAATGGGCGTTGGCACCATTTTTCAAATGGCAATTGTCCGTTAACCGTTGGGTCAATTTATGTTGTGATGGTGTCATTGGACTGGGGATGTTATATGCAATCCATTTATGCCATTTGTTTTCATGCATGAGCGAGTTTGGATACGATAACCTTTGACCTTAGTCTTTGACCTTCTGTTTTACCTCGTGGATCAAATAATTTTGAGAATTTTTTTGGCTTAAATGTTGTCTTGATATAATTTCTACAACATATGAAAGAATTGGAGATATATTATTTCTTGTTTTTTCTACAGCCTTGTTTTAAGTTTGAAAATTTCATGTAAAATTGAATTATTTTAGACCTACACCCATGTCCAAGAATTCTATAGGGGTGTATTATGTATGAAAAAGACCTATTCAAAGTCATGATTAGAGGCCTATTCACACCCTGGCTTACCACAGTTAAATAGACCTGCTAATCCCCATACAATAGAAATCCAGACAAATGGCATCTATTGATGTTGCAATGATACCACATGTTTCTAACCTGACAAGGGCCCTGGGCAGAATCAATTGTGAGCCAGATCAAATGTTCTTAATGCACACATCTGATTGGTTGAAATGCAGAAAATGTCTCCCTCTGCAACAGGGCCTAGGTGTAGTTCTTTTCTTGAATACAATCTTTCAAGTTCAAGTTCAAAATGCAAACTTGTACATCAATCATGAAAGCAAATATCTACAGGTATCCCTTTTCAATGAATTTCATGTTTCTATGCGCCATAAATTGCAATAGTTTGCAATAATATGCAATAGTTACATGATTTGCAATCTGTAAAAATTCAAACACAAAAAGTAACTACCCCCTAGACAACTGCTCATAATTTCATAACCAATAATTGTTTCAAGATGTCATCTTACTAGAATATTTCTACAGTTGTTTTGTACATTATGTGTGGAAATGAGAGATGGCTGAATGAGCACAGATTAAAGACAAATGACCCAATTTCAAAAGTCACAAGAACTTGCACATGCCTGTCCATTTTTTGTGAATACGTATGGCTTAATGCATCATTGATGGTTTGTGAAACAATGCCGTTTGATTTTCACACAAAACAACTGTATATTTATTGTGGTAAAATGACATATTGAAACAATTATTGGTTATGAAATTATGAGCAGTTGTCTAGGGGGTAGTTACTTTTTGTGTTCAGTTTAGTTGGAAAGAATCAGGTTTGAATTTTTTCAGATTGCAAATCATGTAACTTAATTGCATAAAATGTTCCATAGAAACATGAAATTCATTGAAAAGGGATACCTGTAGATATTTGATTTCATGATTGATGTACAAGTTTGCATTTTGAATTTGAACTTGAAAGATTGTATTCAAGAAAAGAACTACACCTAGGCCCTGTTGCAGAGGGAGACATTTTCTGCATTTCAACCAATCAGATGTGTGCATTAAGAACATTTGATCTGGCTCACAATTGATTCTGCCCAGGGCCCTTGTCAGGTTAGAAACATGTGGTATCATTGCAACATCAATAGATGCCATTTGTCTGGATTTCTATTGTATGGGGATTAGCAGGTCTATTTAACTGTGGTAAGCCAGGGTGTGAATAGGCCTCTAATCATGACTTTGAATAGGTCTTTTTCATACATAATACACCCCTATAGAATTCTTGGACATGGGTGTAGGTCTAAAATAATTCAATTTTACATGAAATTTTCAAACTTAAAACAAGGCTGTAGAAAAAACAAGAAATAATATATCTCCAATTCTTTCATATGTTGTAGAAATTATATCAAGACAACATTTAAGCCAAAAAAATTCTCAAAATTATTTGATCCACGAGGTAAAACGGAAGGTCAAAGACTAAGGTCAAAGGTTATCGTATCCAAACTCGCTCATGCATGAAAACAAATGGCATAAATAGATTGCATATAACATCCCCAGTCCAATGACACCATCACAACATAAATTGACCCAACGGTTAACGGACAATTGCCATTTGAAAAATGGTGCCAACGCCCATTTCTTACAAAACTCCCCCATAAGAATCGACCATAGCGCCAAAACCGTTGGGCGGATTGGGCTAAAAATTAAATATTTGAGCTTTAAAAGGTTGAAATATCATACATACCAAATATTAGCAAATTCGGAGGGGGTGCGATGAAATCCATTGGGTGATTTGACATGGAATGACCCTTATATGAAATTGTCTATGGGATAATTTCATGCCGTGTAAAAAGTAAGTACAATGGGTTAGTTAATATCACTTGGTATTTTTGCTCATATCTCAGCCAAAAAAAACATCCAATTAACATGCAATTTTCACACATTACTTTGTGGACATATCAGATCACTCCAATACACATTTGTATTAATCACTCATCACTTTTTGCACTTGCCAACAAGGTTACTAGATCCCTTTAAGTAAAGAATAGAACTGGGAGTTATTAATATAATTGTCCTTTGTTTGGTGTCATGCATTGACAGAGGGAGGGATCGAGGCAAAGTTGTAAACATTTTCTACATTTTTTAATTGGTACCTTCATGACAAGGGTACCTAAGGAAGCAATTTTTATTAATCTTCCTTTTTTTTCTTTTACAGAGAGAGGGAGGTGAAGTTGGAAGAGCTAAAGGTACAGAAGAACGAGTTTGTTCCCGGCCAGTGGAACGTGGGTGCCGTCATGCTGGGAGGACTGGGCAAAGATCCAGAGGTCACAAGTAAGGACAATGTCGGTATTGGTTGGTTGGTTGGTTGGTTGGTCGGTCGGTCGGTCGGTCGGTCGATTGATTGATTGATTGATTGATTGATTGACCGATGGATGGATGGATGGATGGATGGATGGATGGATGGATGGATGGATGGATGGATGGATGGATGGATGGATGGATGGATGGATGGATGGATGGATGGATGGATGGATGGATGGATGGATGGATGGATGGATGGATGGATGGATGGATGGATGGATGGATGGATGGATGGATGGATGGATGGATGGATGGATGGATGGATGGATGGATGGATGGATGGATGGATGGATGGATGGATGGATGGATGGATGGATGGATGGATGGATGGATGGATGGATGGATGGATGGATGGATGGATGGATGGATGGATGGATGGATGGATGGATGGATGGATGGATGGATGGATGGATGGATGGATGGATGGATGGATGGATGGATGGATGGATGGATGGATGGATGGATGGATGGATGGATGGATGGATGGATGGATGGATGGATGGATGGATGGATGGATGGATGGATGGATGGATGGAGGGCTGTTAATATACAACCTAATTGGCTTTTGTGGGAATCTGCCCTTGATTTTGCCCTTAGCATTAAACTAAATGACAATTAAGTTTTTTTTAATTTTTTATAAAAGGCTCCCTGATATTGTGGATATTTTATAACTTATGTGTCATTAACATTTTAAAGATGACATAACTTCCTGCCTTATATTTTAAACTACTAGTAACTTGTTTGTTTGATGTTATGTTTTTCCATTTTTAATTTTGTCTGTAGTGGAAATTGATGACACAGAAAGCCTGTCTCAGGATGGTGGCAGAGGCTATAGCAGGCTATCACACTCCAGAGCAGTCAGTCGCAATGCATCCAGGAATACGATAACGCCACGAGGGGGCAACTCGCCGCTACACGGTCGCCACTCTCTCCTCCAATCACGGGGAACCTATAGAACCCCCAGCAAAGCTTCGCTTGCTGATGTAAGTACAATATTGTTATAATGGTCCTCGGCCACAGAATGTGATGTACGTATTGTTATTGCATTTGTTTTGTTCCATGTCACTAGCTCCATCATTATTTATAGGTGCTCCACTATAGAGTGGTGAAGTGTGACGTCATAAAAGATCTATTTTTTTAATTTTCAAATTTGAACTTTGAATTTTCCGAAAGAGCATAATAAATAATGCCCAAATACCGAAAATCAATGGAATATTTTGAGTATTAACTGAGATATGCCCATCCGAATGAATTTTCTTTCAATAGGCATTCTGTGTTATAGCACTCTGGTTCATAAAGTTATTGTAAAAATTGTAAACATGGATTTTTATGACGTCATAGCTTCTGTACTCTATAAAGTTTTCATAAACTAGCAAAGAGTTCTAACCAGGCTTGCCCTTTGTGGTGGCCCGGGTGCCAATGACCATCAAAAATTGATTTGGCCACTAGAAATCATCCTTGGATATAGGCTTCCAACAAATTAGGATCTACAATGCACAAGTTTTGGTTGGAGTCTATCTGATGTGTCATTTGTGACCTTACACCACAAAACGAGCAATAAGTCGGGAAAACTGATTGTGCTGATTTTCATTTAACATTAAAAAGGAAGTCATTACCTTTAAAATGGTATATAATTTGTCATATTTGGACTAAGCAAACCCTTTCAAAATAAACGCCAAAGATTTTGAATATGGCTGAAACATTTTTAAAATAAGGGAGAAACGGGCCGCTTAAAAGATCAGTGTCCATTCAAGCGCTGTAATAAGATCACATTTATTAGATGAAAACTAATATTTAAACATGATTTCCAACGCTCAAAATTTTACAAGAGGTAGATTAAGATATGCTTATTCAGGAAAGACCAAAACCTTAAATCTCATATTTTGAACACAATTTTACTATTTTAGGTAATAACAGCGACATAACGGTCGTTTTGTGTGTGGTGTAAGGTCACATTTTGGGCACCTGAATGAAAAAATGAGACTCCTGCTAATCCTAATCCAAATCTGTAATGCTTAAAGGGATAGTTGAGTTCTGGTAAGGAGAGTACAGTTTTAGTGAAACTGAATTTTAGTAACCAAAACCTGCATCATTACATTACAAACTAATAGTTATAACTAGAAAGGAACACAAAATTACAAATGACATAGTAAAGATCATGTTATCATTCAAAAAGAGCCGTTAAAGCGTAAGAGGGCGCTCTCTAAACACTCATCGGTTTCAACCATTTTGAATAAAATATTGTGCATGTGATGCTTTGTTGAAATAGTGATTAGATAGAGAAATAACCAACAACTATTTAAATACCTATTTTGTAACTTTTTTGAAAAGAGGAAGCCTTTTTTTGAATTTTTAACGGCTGGTTCAAAATTCTCTAATAAACCCGGGGCCCCGGGTTTATTACAAATTGTTATATTTATGGATATTTCAGCCGTTTCTGAACCGATTTTGATCAAACAAAGATGATTTTATTGTTTAAATATTATGCTCTTTCAAATTTTACACTCAGTTTTTCATTACCTCACAAACCAATTAAGTAGTCTAGCGCCCTCTCTACCAAAACTCAACTTTCCCTTTAACCAAACCCTATTAACCCTAACTTTACCTGAATGATCAGAAAGAGAGACCAACTTTGTTTCAGCTTATTTCATTTGCAGTGGACATAATCATGTTTCGATATCAACTATGATGTTGAAAAAGGGAATTAGACTTGTCATAGTCTAATTAGAGTGAAATGATGTTCTTTTTATTTTTATTCTGCCAGATATCAGATGGATCGAGACATGTTGTGATCTATTAAGATTGTAATATTTGTATTTGTGTTTCATTTACCAGAGATCAGATGGAGCTACATCAACCAAACCCAAGGTGACAACCCAGTCCAAACTGGAGAGCATCTGGAATGCCCTGCAGATGCCAGACAACCTCAGACTCGACATGGCGATCAAGTACAGCTCAGATGACTATGTCAGCTTATTAGATGAGGTATATAGTTTTTTTTCAAAATCAACAGATATGTGGCCAATTCCATAAAGAGTTGTGATCAAATGGGGTTCTCCAGAAATCGAATGCAAGCCTTGTGTTACAATGGAAGCCCTTGCATAAAGGTTGCCTTTTATGTGAAAGTTGGGTTTGATCCGTAACTAGCTAGCACAAATTGTTGATACTCTTAATACAATGGACAGTTGTGTTTGATTTCAAAGTTGTGATTGATACCATGCAACTCAGAGTTTTATTCCAAGTTTTGGCCCAATTAAGACTATAAACTTGTATGACACCTTTTCCAATGAGAAGGTACTAGCTGGAATTCGTATAAGCTGACTAGTAACTTTTTCTCAAGATTTTATGTGGAATATCTTGGTAAAAAATCAGAACTAGTTTTAAAATTATGACATTGACAAAATTGACTTTCATTTATTGATGATTATTTTCTTATATATGCAGGCTATATCAGCATGGCAACTGGCAGCGAACGCGGTCGTGGAGAGAGAAGGAATCATATCATCTCTGGAAAACTTTGAACGCTTTGCATCAGACCCAGACAGATTCTTCCAGAAAGGTTAGTTTGTCAATAGGGAGTGTTGTACTATGATGATGATAATAAACTTGATTTATATATAGCACCCAATTGAAGATCATTTCTTTACAATGATATCATTACCCCTGTCATCGGACACACTCACAATCAATCCGCACGTAACGTACACTTTCTACTCCCATGGGAGCAAGGCATTCTGGCAGCCACACGGCACACTCAATGGCTACTCAAATTGCATACATGTTCCACTCTCACCAGGTCCCTATTTATACACCTGGGTAGAGAGCAGTGCACCAATAGTGGATAACAAATTGTCCTCATTGCTGAACAACAATATTGGTTTTGGCCTTCAATCGCGTTCCAATAGCAGCATGTGATTCCTTCAGTAAAACCTATGTTGGTCTCATTCACTGCCTAGCTGCTACCCAAGTGTATTAACTGAGACCTAATAAGATTGGAGTGTGTGTTTAATAATGCAAATGTATCCTACTTTAGGTGCCATAGTCAAAATAGCACTCTCATACTTGAAAAGATTGAAGTCTAAAATTGTATTCTGAGCAGGTCACGGAACATCTTCTTTCTTTCTCTATCAGCAGCAAAACAAATATTCCGCCCATAAAGATAAGCATATCTTGATCACTTCTCCTGGTTCACCTTGCTATGTGACCTTTGCACTAAATACAATTATAGCTATATTGTAGGATGGGTGCATTATATTTCTACAAAACCAACATTTACATTCAATTATATATTTATATACGAGACCGCTGTATAAACCTTTTTGTTCTACTTTGATAATTTGTTTTTTCAGGTTATAGAGGCTCCTCTGTAGCCAGACTGGAGGAGGCTAGGCAGAGAAGCGACTTCTACTCGGCTCTCCGGGCTGTGGAAGTCAAGGTCCAGAGGAGAGTCAAAATCATAGAAAAGAAATTCAACGACAAGGTCACGTACCAAGTGAGTGTACTTGTAGTTCATTTCAATCTATCTGTAGTATCCTCAAGTGGGTCTCCTATGAGAAGCAGCATGAAACATGGTGCAATTTTCGATCTCTAGCATTGCAGCAAAACAGTTGCATCGTGTGAGAGGTCTCGATCGGTCCCAAGCACTAGCTAACACTGTTTGAAGGGCTGAGACTGCAATAATACAGTTTTGAGCATGCATCAAAATATGAGATGCAGCTATATAGTCTCACTCTTTTCATTTGCACATAATTGTCACAAGCTTTATATACAGTCTCGTAGTGATAGACCGCCTTAAGTTAATTTAAAATTTCGAATTTGCACCTTGCTGGTACAATTCTCAGTGTTACCCTTTTGGTCAAGTACTATCGATACTTGTTTATTACCATGTGTGGAAATCATGCAACCCATCAAAAGTATCTAAGTATATTCAATTGTGAGTAAATTGTAAGTAAATTAATTGATAAAAACTATAGTCATGTTTCACCTTATATATGTATAAAGACATCAAGTGATTCCTTTTCTTTGTTTTTAATACAGTAGCCTCGATCTTCTTAATGGGGTAACATTAAGGGTTCACTTGTTAAAGGGGTCGCTAGGATTTGTTTGACCGAACATTTCTTAAGTTGAATAAAGAAATTTTCACCATGTAATTTGGCACACCTGTTAAAAGGGGAAAATATGCATGCACCTTGCAAATGACTATTACCCAATTAAGCCGAGGCTTATGTACTTTTCATGTCAAATGATTTAATGCCTGTTTGTATCTTTGTTTCCTACCAGGGTCGTCCCTACCTGGAGAAGATGAAACTCGACTGCACGGAGATGCTCTACTGGCTGCAACAGGAGCGACGAGAAAGAGTGATGGAGCGTGCGTCCATGTTACAGGATGTCAGATTACCGCTCACGGACCTTCCACCCATCCAAAATGTGGTGGTGCCATCAATCTCACAGATGTCATCATAACTTTGTAACTAAAGTTTTACTACATACTATTAGCTACAGATATAGCAAAGTAGCAATGAATTGATGAAAAAAAAACCTTCTATTTAATTTCTTGATGAGAAGTGCTACAAACTTTGTAGATTAATGACTTCAAGCAATAATTTAAGGTGTGTTACAAAACATCGAGTTAAATATCACGGCTGCAGCAGGAGAGACGAGAAAGGGCGATGGAGCGTGCGTCCATGTTACAAGATGTCAGATTACCCCTCATGGACCTTCCACCCATCCAGAAAGTGACTCCATCAATCTCAGAGACGTCATCGTAGCTAACTAAAATTGTACTATGATCAGTTAACTGCAGATATATAAGTGGCAATAAAATATTAAAATACTCTTCTTTATTTTTTCTCAAAAAGAAGTGCAATTAAATGTTTGTGGTTTTACTATCTTTGGGTTGCAAAATGTCGAGTTAATCATCATGGATCGTCAAGTGGTCCAGAATATCACATCATTGATCTTGCTATCATAATTCAAACTGACTAAGATTTTATGCTACTAACGGTTTACCACAGATTTTCAAAGATTTTCAAGACGATAGAATTGGATTTGGTTCTCATTTCTTATCAAGGTGCGTTAAAATTTGTTGCTATTTTCCACCGAAAAGGGGACATCTGATGGTTACTGTACCTATTTTTTGATCTTCCACCAATTAGAACAAGATGCTATCAATTTCACAGTCATCCTCAAAGCTAGAGCTCATTTTGTCATTTTAATTAGCAGTGGCCAGATGGAATCTGGGTAATGGCAAAAAGAATAGCTGGAAAAAAGTGAGATCGCAGCTGTTGGGTCAACATATAGAGTATTCCAATTTTACAAAATATTACTATCAATCAGCAAGCTATGCAATTGTTAGTTAAATTAAAACAAAATGTGCTTACCGGTATATATGTTTCCCACCAATTTCAGTGACCTTCTCTCTTGGTCATAGAGATGAATGGTAAAAATTAGTTTCAATATTCATAGAAAAGACATAGAGTTGTTGAAAGATGTTGGAGAATCTATCACTGATCTTCCACCTAATATCCCAAATAATAACTGTGGCACGTCTTCAATTTCATAATAATTGTAGCTTTCTGCTAGCATGTATCTTCCAAGCTGCAGCTTTTGTAATTGAAATACATGTACAGTCAAAGCAGTTTGCCTGTCCATAAAGAACACCTGTTTATAATGTGCATTTTTAATATCCCTTGAATGGTCATTATAGAGTGACAGGTTTGACTGTATCACCATTATTGTCATAAATGTAGCATTTGTTAGCAATCTTTAAATTTATTGATGATCCTGAATTTGACAGCTTTAATCAAGGATATATACTGTATACGCCATATATTTCGCGTACATAAATTTTCGTGAATCAGGACTTTACAACAGTTTCGCGAGTGGTGAAATTTGTGGTTCGGGCTGTTACCAACAAGCATTCATGTCTGTCTTGAGAGAAATGCTAGTGCTGTAATGAATGCATGCAATAGATGTGTGTGTATTGCTTTGCATTTGGTGTCAATATTTTAGCGTATTGTTAATCTTCGCAATTCACAAGTGATTTGCGAAATTCGCGAAAATAAAACCCTTGTGAAATATTGTATATGACATATGTGACCTTACACCACAAAACGACCGTTATGTCGCTGTGGTAGTTTCTCTTTTATTAGCTAAAATAGTACAATTTTGTTCAAAAGATGATATTTAGGATTTTGGTATTTCCTGAATAAGCATATCTTAATCTACCTTCTGGGAAATTTAGAGAGTGTGAAATCAGATTTAAATATTAATTTTTCATTTAATGAATGTGATCTTACTACAGCGCTTGAATAGACACTGATCTTTTAAGCGGCCCGTTTCTCCTTTATTTTAAAAATGCTTCAGCCATATTCCATATCTTTGGCATTCATTTTAAAAGGGTTTGCTTAGTCCAAATATGACAAATTATATACCATTTTAAAGGTAATGGCTTCTATTTTATTGTTATATGAAAAGCAGCAAAATCATTTTCCCCGACTTATTGGTCGTTTTGTGGTGTAAGGTCACATATGTAGTAGTTGAATCAAACTGTGCTTCTACCAGTTCGCCACTGATTTAATAAACCACAGAATTTAAACAGAAACACATCTTCCTTATTTCTTCCATGGGTGCAAATTATTATACATTTGATGAATTCTATAATAAATAAATTAGTCATTTTAGTGTGTCAAGAATCATTAGTCTTCTAAGAAACCACAATGTGATGCTGTGAATCTCAAAGTTTGTGCTTCTTTAAGTTTACCACCAACTATATTGTGAAATCAATATGGAAAATAAAATCCTTCTCCTCTCATATCCACATTATACATGTTATTCCGTCTGATGATCATTTACTAGAAAAATAGATCTGTAAGGTAAAAAAACAAAACTATCACTAAGTTATTGCATAGCTTCTTAATAGGAAATGTCATTACATTTTTAATGTTTTTTTTTATACTAACTACTGTTTTAGATAATTTTCAAGTTAATGTTCACACTTTAGTATAAGGAAATTTTACTTTGTGCACATTCAAAAATATTGTATTACATCATTTTTTGTTTAAAAGACCTCAAGAGGACCAGTCAATT
>JBAMJV010007814.1:0-30408 GCA_037951105.1 Echinarachnius parma
TTGATATCGTTTGACTTCCATGCATGTTGTGCACAGTAAAGGAATGCTATCAACGTGTTTATGACCGGGAGATCTACAAGGCTACACCTACACTCCTGTCTAGATGATGATGATGATGATGATTGCTAAAAACAACAGCAAATTGTAAGCTGATGTTTTTGTCAATAAATAACGGACCAACAGCAACAGGCAACAACAAGCAAAAAACATATTAATCATCATCATCATTATCCACAATACATCTACGAAGTTACTTGTACATAAGTCATAATTATAATCATCTCCATCGATTATAGGCACGATTACATTATAGTATACTATGAAGTAAAGCTGAAAGTGAAACAGTTATAATATAATGCCATGGCATGCCCTCAGCTCAGCTCTGCAACATACCGCAGCTACCTTGCTTTACCGCCGGAACTGCGGGGCACACATCACTCAAGCAACCGTTCAACATGATAGATTGCCACAGAGCTGAGCTGAGTGAGATTAAACAATAAAAGAGTATTACGTTTATTAGGCTTTTAGTTTTAGTTTTAGCTCTTAAAATCTGAGTAAATGACTTAATCATTATAACACATGCAATAAAACAAGGGCAATCTACTCACTAAATTGAACGTGAAAATGAACGGTAAGAATGTACTTTGTTCTTCGAAATCCGACAGGACTTGAGTTCAATTATCCCGGGAAAATCCGCCACTACCCGTAGTTAGTCTCATTTACGGTCGTTTGGGAATATAATAATTTCGAGATCCAAACAATGTGAAGTGCGCATGCGCATATCTTAACAGAGCACACGCGCAGACGTCAGTGGTGAGGTAGATTCTACGAAACTTGAGTGAGTAATTTCGAATAATATACCTATAATCCCAAATAGAATACAAATTACAATGATCCAAATATGCAGACGAATCACCTGCAGCCATTGTTAAAATCTTGGTGACTTATTTTTATCCGAGAACATTGAGAAAGTGTGAGATAAATTGTCTTGTTTTGTTGAAAGCCAACGATCGTGCATTGCATTGCCATTGTGTGTGAATATTGTGTGGGCACGCACGGTGGCGGCTGTGGAGTTTGGGATTGGATGCATTCCGTGCATGTGCGGCCCTGTTTTCAACCCAAAATTTACAAAAAAATCTGTTTTTTCCCATGTCATGCTTCATCTTTCAGCTTTTATTCACAGGTATAATCAGGAAAGAGTGATATTTTTAATAGTAAAAGTTTACTCATGATTCATGAAATACAATTTTCAGGGCAGGCCAGTAAATTTAAATATTTTTCTTTCGCCGTTTCAGGCAACCAGAATTTGTGCAATATCCAATTACCGTAGCTACACCAGTAACGGATCACTTTTTGGTGGATACAATTTCTTGCTAAGACAAAATATTTTGTATGGACTATCATACAATGTACATCGTTGGAAAGCTAAAATAGTGCAGATTACGAATATTGTCAATTCAAACTCATTCCGTCACTAATATTAATAAGCAAATCACTGCGCGTTTTACAAACCCCTTACGCTGCACCAGTAACGGATCACCACTACACCAGTAACGGATCACCTGGCTTTATTAAAAAAATTATTGACCAATTATCTTAATTTTTTCATCAAAGTGTTAGCAAATTAGCAATTAATATCCAGGAAAAATGTTACTTCTTAAACGTGCTTCCTTATTTAGTTATGAGGAGTTGAATTCTGCCACACATGATCCTTATGAAATGTTAGCAAAAATCACACAAAAACCCGATTTTACCAAAATATCCAAGTAATTTTCGATTTTCAAGTTAGAAATATCACATATTCTAGTGAAATACATTGTTACAGCAAAACAAAATTAATTCTGATCTTTTGTTTTGTTTTTATAAGGATTTGAAAATGGGTGATCCGTTACTGGTGTAGATAATTTCTGCTGTAATTATACATTAACATTTGCCCTTTTTTACTATAAGCCTGCACCCAAACACCCGGAAAATGCTGTGGGGTGTATACCAGAACATCTTCCTGTGTTAATAATATAGGAATTCTAGATCCGTCGGCATATTTTTGTTTTTTAAACATCTTATTAAAAAATATATTTTATTTTTTCCCCCGTTTTTTTCTTGAAAATTTGAAATCTGTACATTTTGTCACTAGATGACACTATTTTGAAGGCTAATTTCTCTCTTTTGCGCGATGATCATGGAACTTGAGGTTTATCACTTTTAAAAAGAAGATGATAAAGTTGATATTAGATGCACATTCCTCTTCCAGTTATGAAAATTCAAACAATTAGATAGTCACAAACGTCTTCATGCATCAATGTGGGTAGGTGATCCGTTACTGGTGTAGAAATGGTACCGTTCAACAGTTGAGCGCAGTGTTTTAAAGGGATAGAATCTAGTTGAGTTCTGGTAAAGAGAGAACAGTTTTGGTCGATCTGAATTTTAGTTACCAAACCCTGCACCAGGCATTAGTCATTACATTACAAACTAATATTGTTAAAGGGTACCACCACCCAAAAATAATATTCTTATTAAAGAAAGGTAACATCTTTAGTATTCCATTCCATCAACAAGTTCACAAAAATATGTTTCCAGAAAAAAAATATATAATTGGAAACGCATCACCATTCTATAGCATTCGTTCATGTGGTCTGAATTACACAGACTGCTATGTGTGCGGTGAATTGCAACGTGTGCAGAGCGAACGAATCGCCCGGGAGTCTATTGTTTACAAACGTGCACGTGAATAGCATTGGCGCACTCGCAAATGTTTGGCCCGTCTGGAACCAGGGAAAAAAAAAACCCACCATGCCCACCATGCTCGAAAGGAATAGACTAAAGAGTAAAGTTGTGACCCGGAAGCAAAAACTGGAGCGGGACCGGACCGGAATAGTCCGGAAAATTTTTCTCCGGTCTTCAGACCGGACCGGAACTCGGACCGGTAAAATCACGCAATCGTGCAAGCATCGGCAAAAATGCAATGTTTGGGGCTTATATATTGCTCTTTTTATATGACAATAATATTACAAATATTGACGCTTTGATGGATTTACATATCAATCTTGACGGGAAAATAGTTACAAACTATCCAGAATCAACTCAGTTTCGCAAGAAAAGTATTTTTTTCCAAAGTAAATTGGACCTAGACATTGATCGTTTGTTCAGTCGCGCCACATGTCACAGAAACTCAGCCCGCCAGTCGCGGGGAAACTCAAATGTAAACTGCCTTCATAAAGTGCTATAAACCTGATAAATTAGCATTTTTGAGATGTATATACACCATTTTGGTAGTCTACTTACATGATAACATGGCATTTGAAAGCTGAACAGAATAAAAAATGACCCCCGCTAAGTTTCCAGAGAACTTGAAATGGGCCGGCTATAATCGAAGGTTAAAGTAAGCAGCAAGTTTTCGTGCTAGCGCCTGTATTGGGCCAACTCGCGTATACATACTTTGCGTGCCTTGACAGGTCTTTGTTCTTACGCGAGATCCATCCTCGATGGTCTTTGTTCTTACATACACCTAACACCGGATTCATCCGCGATACGATATGGTAGAAATTTATCGATATTTTGCATAGTTTTTTTAGCTCATCCGGCCCGAAGGGCCCGATAAGCTTATGCCATGGCGTGGCGTCCGTCGTCCGTCCGTCCGTCCGTCCGTCCGTCCGTCCGTCCGTCCTTCCGTCCGTCCTTCCGTCCGTCCGTCCGTCCGTCCACAATTTTCAAAATGCTTCTTCTTCGTTATTTTTCAACCGATTTTGATTCTGATTGTTTCATAAGATAGGGCTAGGAGGGGGATTTAAAACTTCTACACAGAATCGTGAAATTCATTATATATGCTAATTTATGCAAATTTATTCGAAATCACAAAAAATGCTTCTTCTCCTTCATTTCTTGACCGATTTTGATTTGGTTTGCTTTATCTGGTAGAGCTAACTTTGGTACACTAAACTTCTACACAGAATTTTGAAATTTTTCTCCATTAATTAATTATGGTAATTTATGCAAATTTATTCCAAAAATCACAAAAAATGCTTCTTCTCCTTCATTTCTCGACCGATTTTGATTTGGTTTGTTTTATCTGGTAGAGCTAACTTTGGTACACTAAACTTTTACACAGAATTTTGAAATTTTTCTCCTTTAATTAATTATGGTAATTTTGTATTTATTTATTTATTTATTTATTTATTTATTTTTATTATTTATTTATTTATTTATTTATTATTATTATTTATTTTTTTATTTTTATTTATTTTTTTAAAATTTATTTATTTATTTTTTTTAAATTTATTTATTAAAAAAAAAAATTTTTTTTTCCCATGTCCCTTCTGGGGCGTCAAATTTATATTTTTTTCACTCTAATTTTTTAAAAATGAATTTTTATGTCCCTTCCAGGGCATCACATTTTTATTTTTTGACCAGTTGAAAAGTGTACCACATGAAATTTGCGATATTTGATGTTGCGAGATGGCGGATGAGCGCTACGTCATTGACGTTCTGGTTCATTGTTTTGGGGCTCATTTTTGTTTCTGTTCAGCTTTCAAACGCCATGCAATCATGTAAGTAGAATATCAAAACATTTAAAAATGGTACAAATTACCAAAATACATATTTTGAGCCACTTTTTGAATGCACTGGCTCATTAGCTGAATCATACAGATATCCATCTGATGCTTCCCCGGGAGTGTCGGCCTAACTTTGTTTGTTTACTCTTCAAAGTAAATGATATCGACTGTTCTTATTTGAATTCTGCTAATTTTCAAAGCGATTTTGGACAATTTTCTTAATGTTTTTTCAGTCATTTGTAGCACCGGTTTTTCCACCGGTCTCAGCTTTTTCAACTTCAAATTCTGCCCGGCCCGTGACCGGACCGGAAGCCCGAGTTCGCCGGTATTCCGGTTCCGGTCCGGTCCGGGTCACAACTTTAGAATAGACTCTACAAAGTTACAAATGACTAAGTAAAAAGCCTGTTATCATTAAAAAAAGAGCCGTTAAAACTCAAGTGGGTGCTCTCTAAACACTCGTAGGTTTCAACCATTTTAAATAAACTATTTTGCATGTGATGTTTTGTTGAAATAGTGATCATGATGATTAATCATTAGATAGAGAGATAATCAACAACTATTTAAAAACCTTTTTTGTACATTTTTGAAAAGAGAAAGCATTAAAAAAAAAATTTAACGGCTGGTTCAAAATTATCGATAATTGTGGGGCCCCACAATTATTACAAATGGTTGTTTATGGATATTTCAGCCATTTCTTAACCGATTTTTATCAAATAAAGTTTATTCTGTCATTAAAATTGTATGCTCTTTCAAATTTGACACTCAGTTTTTCATTATCTCACAAACAAATTATTTTGTGTAGCGCCCTCTATACCAAAACTGAACTATCCCTTTAAAACTTTTAGGAAATTTGCTACGGAAAACGGACTGTTTCTACATTTTGCGGTCTTCTGCGCTATTTTCTCAACGTTGCAAGTAAAGTTTTACAAAATTGGTACGATTTTTTTTTAGTCTCAAACTGTCAGAATATTATTTAGGGTGCAAATGGCGATGTGTAGATCACTCAACCATACCGGTTACGTCTGTAACTTGATTGAATGTATGGTGCATGGTGGCTCTAAATCTGAATTGATCAAGTGGGTGGCCATATCAATCATTATGATCCGTTTATTTAGTTTCAGATTTAGAGCCACCCCAAAAATACTTTTTATTTCACAAGGGCTATTTTTAGCTCATCCGGCCCGAAGGGCCCAATAAGCTTATGCCATGGCGTGGCGTCCGTCGTCCGTCCGTCCTTCCGTCCTTCCGTCCGTCCGTCCACAATTTTCAAAATGCTTCTTCTTCGTTATTTTTCAACCGATTTTGATTCTGATTGTTTCATAAGATAGGGCTAGGAGGGGGATTTAAAACTTCTACACAGAATCGTGAAATTCATTATATATGCTAATTTATGCAAATTTATTCGAAATCACAAAAAATGCTTCTTGACCGATTTTGATTTGGTTTGCTTTATCTGGTAGAGCTAACTTTGGTACACTAAACTTCTACACAGAATTTTGAAATTTTTCTCCATTAATTAATTATGGTAATTTATGCAAATTTATTCCAAAAATCACAAAAAATGCTTCTTCTCCTTCATTTCTCGACCGATTTTGATTTGGTTTGTTTTATCTGGTAGAGCTAACTTTGGTACACTAAACTTCTACACAGAATTTTGAAATTTTTCTCCATTAATTAATTATGGTAATTTTGTATTTATTTATTTATTTATTTATTTATTTTTATTATTTATTTATTAATTTATTTATTATTATTATTATTTTTTTTTTTTATATATTTTTTAAAATTTATTTATTTATTTATTTTTTATTTATTTATTTTTTGTTATTTTTTTTGTTCCCATGTCCATTCTGGGGCGTCAAATTTATATTTTTTTCACTCTAATTTTTTTTAAATTAATTTTTATGTCCCTTCCAGGGCATCACATTTTAATTTTTTGACCAGTTGAAAAGTGTACCACATGAAATTTGCGATATTTGATGTTGCGAGATGGCGGATGAGCGCTACGTCATTGACGTTCTGGTTTAGATTTAGAAAGACAAATCGCCCCCGTGTAAATGTTCATACATCCAGCATCCATGCGAGCTACGGATGTAACCGGTACGGCGCGCACCGCAGGAGTACGGTTCTCTCTCCACTCGTAAGTCACCGATAGCTAGCGGCATATCTGCTCGTGAAGTTCCGCTAACTTTGATTTTAACGACTGCAAGTGCGTATTTTACAGCACCGCAACGCATCCAAAACCATCGATTAAAGTCATCAAAATGGCTCCAATTTTAATAAAAATACTACAGACCATCGAGGAATAAGAAGAAGAAAAAAAGTGCAGTGAGTGATACAAACCAATTTTAAAGTGATGCAAGATTGAAACAAAGGGAGTACGAAACTGCAGTAGCACCACCTCTTTTACATTTAATTGCGGTCTGTTACTGAGAATGGCAGACAGTAAAAGAGGCTATGAAAACGATAGATTTGTCAATCTTGTGCGACCAGTGTTGACAATACGGACTTTTCGCAAACCTGAAGACAACGAGTAGTGGGGTGGTTAAGGGGTCCATGACTGCATTTTGGGGTACGATTGTTTTACTTGGCATACATACTCCTTGGATCAAAAGAAGAAAATTCGTCAAAAGAGACACTCTGTATCTATGCAAATTAGGCCTAATTTCCATAATTGATATACAGAGTGTCTCTTTTGATAAATTTTCTTCTTTTGATCCAAGGAGTTTGTATGCCAAGTAAAACAATTGTACCCCAAACTGCAGTGAACACCCATATTTGTGGCCCCTACTAGAAGAAATGACGTCATTTAGGCGAGAAATTACGTCACTTACGTTCTCTCTCGTCGTCTGGCCAATCTGAGCACTAGTTCATGCCCGATTTCAGGTTCGTCGGAAAATCCAGTGCACCGTCTTCAGAATTATGTAATCAGAGAAGTATCAACATGTATGTGTGTGTGTGTGTGTGTTTTATACGTGTGTATGTGTATGTGTGGTGGATTATGTAACTGGTGTTTTACAAAATTGGTACGATTTTTTTTTAGTCTCAAACTGTCAGAATATTATTTAGGGTGCAAATGGCGATGTGTAGATCACTCAACCATACCGGTTACGTCTGTAACTTGATTGAATGTATGGTGCATGGTGGCTCTAAATCTGAATTGATCAAGTGGGTGGCCATATCAATCATTATGATCCGTTTATTTAGTTTCAGATTTAGAGCCACCCCAAAAATACTTTTTATTTCACAAGGGCTATTTTTAGCTCATCCGGCCCGAAGGGCCCAATGAGCTTATGCCATGGCGTGGCGTCCGTCGTCCGTCCGTCCTTCCGTCCTTCCGTCCGTCCGTCCACAATTTTCAAAATGCTTCTTCTTCGTTATTTTTCAACCGATTTTGATGGCTGTGTGTGTTTTATACGTGTGTATGTGTATGTGTGGTGGATTATGTAACTGGTGTATGCGTGTGTGTTTGAATGTGTGCGTGTGTGGCTTTGTGTACGTGTGTGCGCATTTGTGCGTATGTGTGTGTTTGTGAGTGTATATGTGTTTGTTTGTGTTTGTTGGAATGCGAGTGCCTGCGTGCGTGTGTGTATCTGCGTATGTGTACGGGTATGGGTTTTTGTTTGAGTGTGTGCGTGTGTTTGTGTTTGTTTGAGTGCTCGCGTGGATGAGTGTGTGTGCGTGTGTTTGTGTTTATGTGGATGTGCGTTTGTGGGTGTTTGTGTGCATTTGTGAGTGTGCATTCATGTGTTTGTGTTTGTGTGGGTGTGTGTTGTGTATCTGTATGCGTATGTGTGGGAGTTTTATTATGCCTCCGCAACGAAGTAGCCGGAGGCATTATGTTTTCGGGTTGTCCGTCCGTCCGTACGTACGTACGTCCGTACGTCCCGTTCTCGTGATCGCGTTATCTCAAGAACCGATTGACGGATTTTCACCAAACTTGGGTCATGTATGTATCTTGGGGGGCCGATGATCTGATTAGATTTTGGGGTCATGAGGTCAAAGGTCAAAGGTCACAGAGCTCATTATATATGCAAAAACAGCTCGTGATCGCGTTATCTCAAGAACAGATTGACGGATTCTGACCAAACTTGGTACATGTATGTATCTTGGGGGGCCGATGATCTGATTAGATTTTGGGGTCATGAGGTCAAAGGTCACTGAGCTCATTATATATGCAAAAATAGTTTGTGATCGCGTTATCTCAAGAACCGATTGACGGATTTTCACCAAACTTGGGTCATGTATGTATCTTGGAGGGCCGATGATCTGATTAGATTTTGGGGTCATGAGGTCAAAGGTCAAAGGTCACAGAGCTCATTATATATGCAAAAACAGCTCGTGATCGCGTTATCTCAAGAACGGATTGACGGATTCTGACCAAACTTGGTACATGTATGTATCTTGAGAGGCCGATGATCTGATTAGATTTTGGGGTCATGAGGTCAAAGGTCAAAGGTCACAGAGCTCATTATATATGCAAAAATTGCTTGCATGTGATCGCGTTATCTCAAGAACGGATTGACGGATTCTGACCAAGCTTGGAACATGTATGTATCTTGGGGGGCCGATGATCTGATTAGATTTTGGGGTCATAAGGTCAAAGGTCACAGAGCTCATTATATACTCCGCAAAAAAAGAAACTGGACACTTGTATGAGACCAAATATTTCGTATTTATTAACGATAAAATATATGATATTGTATATCAAATTAAAGATAAAATTACCCTCTTCAATATTCGCATAAAATCCAGATGAAATCATTCATGCATGACTTGTCACGGTCAATTAACCACACCAAGGTCTGTTTTCAAAAATAGCAAAAATGGAACATCCACTCAACCATATAAATGTTGATAAGCATGATCTAAAACGCTATATTCATGAGATGGCATAATTTTTCATTACAAATGTGACCTTTTCTATCTTCATCTCAATAAAGAGTATAATTGAAGACAAATTGTGAACGTTATAGGTGTTATTTTCATCCAAAAGTAACAAAATGGGGAATTCCATGGCAAAGCTTTATTAGTCAAAACCACAGTTTGTGCCCTTATTTCAGCATGAAAATGGTATAATTTTTTTTCTCAAGAATTATACCGTAGTCCAAAGATCTTCAAAACCTGAAGTCACCCTTGGTCAAACATTTGGGCAGTCTTTAACATGACATTTCTATAGGTAACTATGGTTAAAATTGCAGGGGACACATGAATTAGACAAGCTTCATGCCTGTAATACAGACCAGTATGATAATGCTCTCATAACCTGACCCTGTTTTATTGACAAATTTGTATTTCCAGAGTTTGTTCATAACAATAAAGTTGAATAATGTCATAATTTACTTGCCCCGCTCATCTTGTTTAAAGTGAAACACTTACTATCATTTCAGTCGAATAGTGTGGTCCTCAATTGTTTTGCTATTTTTGAAAACAGACCTTGCTAGTGTTAATTGACCATGGCATTTCATGCATGAACGATTACACCTTTAAGTTATACCCTGCATGTAGAGGACTAAATTCCCTTTAATTTGATATATGATCATGTACACTTTATTGTACATTAATATGAAATATTTCAACTTATACAAGTGTCCAGTTTCTTTTTTTGCGGAGTATATATGCAAAAATAGCTTGTGATCGCGTTATCCCAAGAACGAACTGACGGATTCTGACCAAACTTGGTACATGTATGTATCTTGGGGGGCCGATGATCTGATTATATTTTGGGGTCATGTGGTCAAAGGTCAAAGGTCACAGACCTCATTATATATGCAAAAATAGCTTGTGATCATCAAAATTGAGTTGACAGAATCAATTCAGTGTACATGTTGATTTGGTATAAATCGCGTAATGGCGGAGGCATCATCTTCGACTGCGCGCAGTCGAAGATCCATCTAGTTAATGTTGTGTTTGTGTGTATACGCGTGTGTAAGGGTTTGTGTTTGTGTGAGCGCATGTGTGGGGTGTTTGTGTGCATTGTTGTTTGTTTGAGTGCGAGTGCGTGCGTGCGTGCGGGAGTGGATGTTTGTGCGTGTGAGTATACGTGTGTGTAAGTGTGTGTGTTTTGTGTGATTGAATGCGTGTATGTGTGTGTGTATCTGTGTTGGAGTTTGAATAATTCAGTCGGGTCGTGTGTTTGCGCATGTGTATGTTTGAAAGTGTAAGGTGTGTGTGAGTGTTTGTCATGATTGTGTGTAGAAGGGAACGACGTCATTGTGAACGCGCGTTAACTAAAAACGAAAATGGTTCAAAGGCAGCGAACAGGTAGTGAACAGCACGGGTTGACTACATCCAATAGACCGCTTCTGTGATGTATGCAAATAATATTCGTATGACGTATAGACTCCCCGTTGGCAAACTTAACAATAGTAACTAGGTTCGGCAAGATAAGTATGCCGGAGCTTACCGGACCTAGTTACTATTGTTAAACAGTGCCAACGTGGAGTGTTACGTCATACGCATATTATTTGCTTATACAGGGTGGCCCAGAAATAACGGAACGGGGTACTTTCCATTATAAAGAAATATACAGACTAGGTTCACTGGATAGATAATCTTTTAAAAAGAACTTTGATATCATCAACAGTAATGTTTTTGTTTGGGTGTTCGGAATAACGAATTTCTTTTTAAAAGATTATCTATCCAGTGAACATATTATCACAATGGCAAATACCCCGTTCCGTTATTTCTGGGCCACCCTGAAACGGTCGTTCTAGGACGGGAAACTCGTTCTCGTTCACATAAGCGAAAACTCCCTAATGACAGGGGGATGTCCAACTCCAAGTGTCCAGGGCAAATTATATCAAGGCCAAGGGATATCTGTCCAAATCAGTAAATCACTCAATAAATGAGTGTGTTCTGTGTGTGTCACGTGTAAAAGCAATGTTCCATGTGATATTAGGACTTGTATCCCTGTCACACCGGCTGCACTGAGCTCGAGGGCTAGGGGGTTATAATTCTGCGCATTTACGCACATAAGCGTACCTGCGCACTCACAAGTGTTCTAATAATTGGATGTCTCTGCGCACTGGGTTGTCATGGAGGTAAACAACTCGTGTGGAAACGTTCGTTGATTCCTAATTTACAGATTTTTAAAGGGGTATTCCGGGCCTGAAAAAATCATTCGTTATTTGAATAAGCAGAATAAGAGGCATAATTGGTGAAAATTTGATCAAAATCGGACAAGAAACACGGGAGTTATACCTATTTGAACATCATGTAGTAATGAGCGATCGTTTCAAAATTGCCGCCATATGCAACATCATTGACGAGCAACTCGCCATGGCTTTAGTACATGAAAATACACTTATTTCTCATTTTCGTTGCTAAAAATTAATTGTTCTCTGCTTGTTTTTACGAATTCATATAGAATATCGATGGGCCAACCTCTTTGGAATTTGTAAGCTCATATATTTGCTTTGTTATGAAGAAAATTTAAATTTTGTAAAATTTCCATGTAGAAGTCAAAATGGCTGCAGCTCGCAAGTGACGTCACGATCAATAGCAATTACGAACGATACTAAAAATCGGAGCAAAGTTCATCCTGTCATAACTTTTTTATTGCTCTACCGTTTTGGCTCAGATTTTCGATCAAGATTCTTCATATTCACTTCATTTTATAGCAAACATCACATTTCTGGGGTGGAATTCCCCTTTAACAACGTGCCCTATGAGAATCACATGTATGCATATTAGCAAATTACTATCCAACCCTCGGCAGAGCCACAAAGATTGTTACCCCTGACAAAAATACTATCAAAGTACTATTCCTCTCTGGGCGCGCTGTTGGGAGTGTATGGGAGAAAATATATTTTAACACGTGACAGCATTTCGACCAATCACATGGCTAGAACATTCCCTTTAATATAATAAATATAATAATAAATATATCTACATTTTGCATTGCAAGCTTGCAACACCAGCCATAGCATATATATTATAGATCCATTTGCTACCACTTTGCTCATCACACATCTCAATATCGATCACTATGCAAATGGGGGTTTGCACATGCTTTCCCCTTAATATTTGGCTTGTTTTAATACAGTATGTTTGTATTTATCCCCCAGACTTTTTGATTTACTATGGCTTCCGTTGTACGAGGACCGGCAGGGAACAATGACTGCAGGATATACATTGGCAATCTTCCCCCAGACATCCGGGAGAAGGATGTCGAGGACATGTTCTACAAGTTTGGCCACGTCGCAGACATTGATCTGAAGAACAAGAGGCCCTCGGGACCAGGAGGCGGATCTGGCACACCTTTCGCCTTTGTTGAGTTTTATGACAAGAGGTATGTAACGTGCAGAAAAGAATAGACGCCATATATTTGGATAAAAAACATACATGCAACAACTTTTAGGGAACCTACACCCCAAAATAATACTTTGATATAAATGAAAGTAATGGGTTTTAGTAATCCATTTAACACAAAAATTACTAATGTCATTTGTAAGAGCAAACGTTACTTTCTCATCGACCAAATTAATAAGCAAACAAAAAGGGATATTTCTGGAGAAATGCTCACTTTTTTAGGGGGTGGTCTTTTTTTAAGATAAAAATATTGCGGAGGAAGAATCAGCCAATTAGAATTTTTGTGTGTGTGTCAAAATGCTGCGCAAAATGTACCTTTCTCCGATCCAACCTTCAAATTTACTTTCGGATTGCGCAATTTACCAGTCACATTAGTTTAAATTGAGCACTTGTCCCCTATTAAATAGACCCATTTACTATTTGGCATTGGTTAGTTGTCCTGTATTGTGTATGCAGTTTCTTTCTTTTCGGCTCTGACTGATATGGGAAGAAAATAAGAAATACTTTAACAAATAAAGTAGCTTCTGAGCTTCTGTAGCTTCTGCATATCTTCCTTGTTAATGCAGTCTATTTGAATTCCTTTTTTAAATGATTTATAAAAATAACTTAACAGGGATGCCGAGGATGCGGTTATGGCCCGAGATGGATACAACTATGATGGATACCGGATACGAGTGGAGTTTCCACGAGGCACAAAGGGTTTCAAGGGCAGTCGTCCGAGGGGGCCTCCTCCAAGGCGTTCCCACTACAGATGTGTTGTGTCAGGTATGTTGAAAATACAATTTTTTCAAACAAAGGAAAAGTGACCAGAAATAAAAACAAGCCTCCACACTAACTTTTTTGTTTTCAGTGCCAAGTGCCACTCTGCTGGAGTTCTATTTTAGAACAAGAAAATAGCATGTACTCTTCATGTCGGCATATTGTTCTTTACTCTGCTATGCCTCCCTTCAACTGGCAGTTGGCAAGATTTGAAGGACCATATATGAGGGAAGCAGATGAAATCTGTTATGATAGTGTACTGTTGCTCAAAGAGACGGTGCTTTGAGAACCAACAAGGACATATTTTACATGTCATCATATTGTTGTGTTCTTTGCTAGGCCTCCCTTCAACTGGCAGTTGGCAAGATCTGAAGGACCATATGAAGGAAGCTAGATATATTAGCGTCTTTTCGCACGGCGACGCGAGTTATTCTACAACGCTAATCTTAGCGGGGGGTCGCACTCAGAGCGAAAATTTCTGCGTATCGTCCAAACCTACAACGGTATTCTTCTGAATTAGCGTCTGGCATAGAGCAGTACGGTCAGCCCATACTTCAATGGGTCAGCCAGAGGTCAGTGCATGGTCAGCCAATCAGCGCGCTTGTTCTCTCGAGCAAGGACACGTTCCCATCGTATCGATGCACGTTCCCCGTATTCTTCACTGCAAATAGTTCGCGACGGTAGCCAGAGTGCGGAGACGGTCACAGCTCATTTAAATCCCCCGTAGCCAGCACTTGCGTCGCCGTGCGAAAAGACGCTATTATGTCAGTGTTTGAACAGTGTAGCATTGCTCAAAGAGACGGTGCTTTGAGAGCCAAAAAAAAAAAACATTCAACATGTCGGTGAATTTTCTTTTCCTTTGCTAGGCCTCCCTTCAACTGGCAGTTGGCAAGATCTAAAGAACCACTAGAGGGAAGCTGGTGATGTATGCCATGCTAATGTATACAGAGATCCCCATTGTTGCTCATAGAAACAGTGCTTTGAGAACGAACAAGACAATATTTTACATGTCGGCATATTTTTTTCTTTTTTTTTTACTAGGCCTCCCTTCAACTGGCAGTTGGCAAGATTTAAAGGACCACATGAGGGAAGCGGGAGACGTCTGCTACGCGGATGTCCACAGGGACGGAACTGGGGTGGTGGAGTTCCTGAGATCAGAAGACATGAAATACGCAGCGAAACAGCTTGATGATACCAAGTTCAGGTCACATGAGGTAATTTGCGACACATTTTACATCTTCTTCTCCTTCTTCCTCTATCTCGTTTAGCAACTACAATAAGTTTGCTGATTATTCTGTCACTTTGACTTTGGTTGCGATGTGCCGGATGTGGTATACCAACAGGGTTAATGCCCTGGGGTTAATCGCCCAATTATTAACCAGCGACATTTACCATGGCAATAAGCATCATTGGCTCTAACTCATCAATATACTTGTATAACATACAAATCAACAGAACTTAGTAGAGCATGCATACCGTCCTTACTCATTCAACTGTAAAGGATTACACAAGTATAGCTAGAGATCAGTGTACCTAAGGCTGGTCCTGGGGCATGATCGTGCTCTCTGCCACTGTACTCTTTTTGAGAAGACTAGATCCTTTTGCATGCTTGAGATGTAACTACTGTATCTCATACATGGGACCTTCATTATCCTCATATCCAAGGGTTGGAGTATATTTCCTCAACAAAATGGGCCTCCCCTTCAGAAATTTCAGGCTCCTTGCTCAACTGGTTAATAATATTTTATGTATGTTTTAGTAGCAAATCTTGCCCCTGTTGACAAACTTTTAATAGGTCTCTGTGTTTAGCCTTGCTTCACTTTATTGAAGTGAATGCAATTAGAATGTATCCTATAACCAGGGCTTGACACTAGCACTGGCCCGGGGCCAGTGAAATTGCACTTCAGGCCAGCAAAAATGTATAAAAATCATATTTTGGTGGCCCGATCGAGCAAGTAGATTTTTAACCCGATATTGACAAAATTAAAAAAATCTTGTTGTCTTCCATGCCATGCTTCATCTATAATATTAGTTTTAATCAGGAAAGAGTGATATTTTTAAAAGTAAAGTAAAAATTTTCTGGCCAGTAAATTTTTCTTTCGGGCCACCAGAAAGGGGGAAGAAATGATTTCAATGGCCCGACTGGGCCAACAAAAAAAAAAAGTAAGTGTGGAGCCCTGCTATAACCTTTTTAATCAATATCAATATTTATGTCAATCCATCCTCGTAGCCATTCGGCAAGCACCTACTACAGAGAAGGAGAAAGAAGAAATGGTGGAGGGTCTGGATATTCTTGGTGTTTCATTTTAGTACATGTCATTTCCGTTATTTCATTGTTATACCCCCGCCCAAACAAAGTTTGAAAGGGGGTATAGGAATCAGCGTGTGGGCGGTCGGTCGGTCGGTCGGTCTGTTGCAAAAAGTTTGTGGAGCGAACTACTTACACAGTTTTTGAGCAATTTTGATGAAATTTGGTACACCTAATGTTCTTTGGGGAAGGGTGTGCAAGACACCTTTTTTGTGAATGTTAGATAAGGCGTTGCCATGGTAACCATAATTTTGCACCAAAAATATGAAAATCTTGTGGAGCGAACTACTTCCACAGTTTTTGAGCAATTTTGATGAATCTTGACACACTGATTGTTCCAGAGGTAAGGGTTGGCAAGACCCATTCCGTGAATGTTAGATAAGGTGTTGCCATGGTAAGCATAATTTTGCACCAAAAATATGAAAATATTGTGGAGCGAACTACTTACAGGTTTTGAGCAATTTGGATAAACTTGACACACTGAATGTTCCTGAGGTAAGGGTGTGCAAGACACATTCTGTGAATGTTAGATAAGGCATTGCCATGGTAACCAAAGTTTTGCACTAAAAATTATCAAATCTTGTAGAGTGAACTACTTCCACAGTTATTGAGCAATTTTAATGAAACTTGGTTGACTTAATATTGTTATGGTGAGGGTGTGCAATACATATCTTTTTTGTTTTTCGGGTAAGGCGTTGCCATGGTAACCACAAATTTGCTCCAAATATCTATGCACCATACAGTGTAGATTCTGCACTTAATAATCATTGTTATATCCTCATCACAAACCAGTACTGTGGGGGTATTAATCACATTCAGTGATATTTCTAGTTTTGTCTTAAATGGATAGTTGAGTTCTGGTAAAGAGGGTTCAGTTTTGGAAAAACTCAATTTTAGTAACCACAACCTGCACCATTACATTACAAACTAATAGTTATAACTCTACCATGCTCGAAAGGAATACAAAATTACAAATGACAAAGTAAAAAGCCTGTTATCATTAAAAAATAGCCGTTAAAACTCAAGAGGGCTCGCTCTAAACACTCATGTCGGTTTTAACCATTTAAAATAAAATATTGTGCATGTGATGTTCTGTTGAAATAGTGATTAGATTGAGAGATAATTAACAACTATTTAAAAATCTCTTTTGTACATTTTTAAAAAGAGGAAGCATTTAAAAAAAAAAATTAACGGCTGGTTCAAAATTATCAGATAATTGTGGGGCCCCACATTTATTACAAATGGTTATGTTTTTGGATATTTCAGCCATTTCTGAACCGATTTTGATCAAATAAAGTTTATTATGTCATTCAAATTGTATCCTCTTTCGAATTTGATACTAAGTTTTTCATTATCTCACAAAAAATTTATTTTTACAAAAAAACTATCCATTTAAAGGGACAGGTCCACTTTCACAAAACGTCTGAACAGCTTACTCCACGAAAAAGAGATTTCAAGCCCTGATTTTTTCAGGCATGCTATTAAATGACATTTCCTTTCATATAAGACAATAACCTCGCAACTTTTGAATTTTGGCTTGCAAAAGAGGATCTATCCCTTTAAGCCCTCTGCACACTGAGCCGACTCGACCCGATCCGACTGATTTTAAGTCAGTCGTAGCCAATTCAACATGTTAAATTGGCCTAGGATGATCTCCAACTGGCTTTTGACCGGCAAAACAGGAGTCCTAAGGCAACGTATACTGAGCTGAACCGACTGAATACCAGTCGGATCGGGTCGAGTCTGCTGTGTGCAGAGGGCTTTACACTAACATGGCGATGTGTCATACATCCGTGTGAGGATCAATGCTAGTTCAATCGGCTGTTCCTGTGGATGTTCCGCAAGCGCCTTCTGCAGAGTAGGGAGAGGAATTGGAAGAGGGAGTGCACATCTCGCTGTTTCATTTTAGTGCATGTGTTTTCACTTAATAACTCCCATGTTGTCTAAATTTCTCTTACAGGGTGATGTGTCATACATCCGTGTGAGGATCGATCCTAGCTCATCAACTGGCCGTTCCCGTAGCCGTTCCCCAAGCCCCGGCTACCGTGGAGGTGGTGGTGGAGGAGGAGGACGGGGTGGTGGTGGTGGTGGTGGTGGTGGTCGTGGTGGAGGAGGAGGCGGAGGATACTCCCGCAGCAGATCGCGCAGTCCTCGTGGATGGGGTGGTGCTGGTGGCAGCGGAGGAGGTGGTCGTGGTGGTGGTGGTGGTCGCCGTCGGGACTACTCTCGCTCCAGATCCCGCAGCTCTCCGTCCGGGTCCAGGTCTAGATCCCGCACACCATAAACACCAACCCAGTCCCTTTTGAGCATAGCAGCCTTGGTCAGAGGCTAGTCTGAGATTCTAACGAATTGGTCCAAGCAGTCGGGCACACTGCTGCAAAACACACAGCTTGCGATGCCAAGATGTCATCCTGCCTGTCTGTGTATGTTATAACTATGACTGTAAATATCTTTTTATGTTAGCAGCGTGGAAACTGTTTTTGCTGTAGTTTTCATTTTGTATTCCCACTTCTTTAATTTAGTGCTGCTACTCCCACTACAACTACCAATATTTTCTGTTTTCTCTCTTGAACAATCTACATGTAAAAAGATTAAAACAGACATTCTTCCAAACCAATTTGTAGATAATGGATCAGCATTAATTTGTAAATCACATTATTTCATTTGGCAACATACACACACATTTTTGTTCGATTTAAGGAAGACAATTTTTAAAAACCCACATGACCTTGTAGATAAAGAAATGAAGTCGCTCAATCAGTTTTTGTAAGTCTTGAGCGAAGTGGTCTTGGATCTTATACATAAGTCATAATGAATAAGTAAAGGAAAAGGCTACATTGGTAAATGAAAAAAGACAAAAAATTGTTTATTCAAGAGGTATTTTGTCCTTTTATTACTTGCTGAGAAAAGTTTGGATGTGGTATTAATGCATGTGCCATCAAGATTCAGAATTACTTCTCATTCATAAAATGAGCCATAATTATCCTTTTTAATTTTTACTTTGTTATGAATATCTCATGTTAAATTTCATTTTATAGCCCATTCAAAGGAATAACTAAACAATTGTTATTGTATTAATTGGCCTGGAACTATATAATTAATGGCTGTTTGGTTTCAAGAATATGTGTTACCACTACAGAGTATTTTTGTAAGGCAAATTGAATGTCGAGAAATCAAATTAGCCCCGCTGATTAAAACTAAAACAAATTATTTTGAAAATCCCACACTTATATTATTTTGACAGGTATTTTTTAAACAGATTTTTGTCTTCTTTATTTCTTTATCATTTGCTTTCCTAATTATGTCATCTCATCTGAAATACTTGCTTTTCCCCCTTATTACAGGCACTAATAATGAGAACCTGATTTTCTCATCAGAAAGTTATGTTGCATGCACGAGGAAATTCGACCAAACTTACACGTTTGTTTTATTTGCAGTATTTTATTATTAACTTGTTAAAAATGAATATTTTGTATTGAATTGAAATTGATTTTCTTCGGATCTAGATTTGTTGTTAGTTGTAAATACTGAGTGTTCAATTTTAGTTTTTTATTCTTGGTGGGGGACATACAACATAAATGTTTCGCATAAAGCCCTCAGCACACAGAGCCGACTCGACCCGATCCGACTGGTTTTCAGTCAGTTTTCGCTCAGTCGTAGCTGATTCAACATGTTGAATCGGCCTCGAATGATCTCCGACTGGTTCTTAACCGGCAAAACAGGAGTCCTGAGGCAACGTATACAGAGCTGAACCGTCTGAAAACCAGTCGTATCGGGTCGAGCCGGCTCTATGTGCAGAGGGCTTAAGTAAACAAATGATATTTTGTGTTAATTTCAATTGAAAATATGATTGTATGATTATGAATTCTAACCTTAATTCTTGAATTTTTGTGTTAACCTCCCAGGTTGGCCCATAGTATGGAGGCACTGAGGATGGAGGATCATAAGATCAGATTGTAATCAGGATCAAAAGTGCAGGAATATATTGAAGAGGAGGATGAAATTCATAATCAGGATTCATAGTCGGGATCCCATGATGATCATTGGGGTAGACAGGATTCCAGGAATTCAAAGTTAGGATCAAGGAACAATGGATCATTAAAATTCAAAGGATCCAGGGATTCAAAGTTAAGATCAAGGAATCTTGGATCATTGAGCAAATGGGATCCAGGAATTCAAAGTAAGGATCAAGGAACCATGGATCATTTCAATTCAAAGGATCCATGAATTCAAAGTTGGGATCAAGGAATTCAAAGATAGGATCAAGGAACCATGGATTATTTCAATTCAAAGGATCCAGGAAATTAAAGTTAGGATCAAGGAACCATGGCTCATTGAAATTAAAAGTTAGGATCAAGGAACCATGGATCATTTCAAAATCAAAGGATCCATGAATTCAAAGTTAGGATCAAGGAATTCAAAGTAAGGATCAAGGAACCATGGATCATTTCAATTCAAAGTTAGGATCAAGGAACCATGGATCATTTCAAAATCAAAGGATCCATGAATTTCAAAGTTGGGATCAAGGAATTCAATGATAGGATCAAGGAACCATGGATTATTTCAATTCAAAGGATCCAGGAATCAAAGTTAGGATCAAGGAACCATGGATCATTAAAATTCAAAGGATTCAGGTATTCAAAGTTAGGATCAAGGAATGGATCATTGAAATTCTAAGGATCCATGAATTTAAAGTAAAGATCAAGGAACCATGGCTCATTTCAATTCAAAGGATCAAGGAACCATGGCTCACTGAAATTCAAAGGATCCAGGAATTCAAAGTTAGGATCAAGGAATGGATCATTGAATTTCAAAGGATCCAGGAATTCAAAGATAGGATCAAGGAACCATGGCTCATTAAAATTCAAAGCATTCAAGAAATTAAAATTAGGAACAAGGAACCATGGATCATTTCAATTCAAAGGATCCAGGAATTCAAAGTTAGGATCAAGGAACCATGGCTCATTTCAATTCAAAGGATTCAGGAATTCAAAGTTAGAAACAAGGAACCATCCTAAAAATCAATGGATCCAGGAATCCAAAGTAAGAATCAAGGAACCGTGGATCATTGTAATTCAATGGGATTCAGGATTCAAAGTCCGATATTGGATCATTGAGATAGAAAGGATCCACAAATTCATTCAATCAATTCAGGATCAAATTTGGATTCATAGCGCAATACAACATGAAAGGAAATGTCAAGCAAAAACACAATAGGAGATTAAGGATCATAAATTCTCTACATTTGTTATCATTAAAGACAAAAAAATACCGGTTATGTTTTCAATAACAGTCTGTCTGAAATCTGTTTAAGATTAAATAAGGATCCATAAAATAAATTAAGAATTCATGAAATTATTAAACAGTTAAAAGAAATTCAATCAACCTCTGGGATCCAAAGATCGGGGCTCAATTCAGGATTTCATTCAATGCGAGCATCATGAGGTTCCAAAAATGGCAAAATTACAGAATCAGTTTTTAAATACCTGTATCAAATTAACCTTAAAAATTCATTCAAAATCACAAAATATGGGATCCATGGTCATGGATCAGTCCTGGAATCGGATTTCATTTGATGCTAGGATCATGTGGGATCACAACTGGCAGGAATTAGGAAACAAAAGATTCATGGATCAGTAAAGGATTAGAAAAATCAAACAAATTAAAAACTCTGGGATTTATGGATCCTTCCTGGAATAAGAGATCAATTCAGGATTTCAATCGATGTGCTGATTCATGGATCATTAAAGGATTAGAATTTTTTTTTTAGTAAATTCAACAAATCTGGAATCTGGATCAGTCCTGGAATAGAGATCAATTCAGGATTTCACTTGATGCCTGGATCATTTTTTGGATCACTAGTAGGAAGCGCAATGTGAAGTGATCCAAACACAATCTGGGATGAAGTTACATACGCGATCAGACGATTTGGGATCCTAGGCTCAAAACAAAATCTTAATCTAGACTTCCTGCACTCGCTCATAACCAAGGTATCCATGGATCATGTTGGCTCAGTTATGCTTAATCAAGAAGTCGGAGAAAAAAAAAACAAAAAAAAACATCCTCTTCAAGATCTAGGGGGTCAGTCAGCTCCTGCTTTCTGTAAATGGCTTATTCAAATGGACATACTTTACAGAAGGATTCAACTTTTGGATTTGGATCAAATCAAAAGGAAAGGAAAACATGGAGGAATCCTTGACTGGTATGCCATTTAACTGTTCTTGTTATCACATGTGAAAATATGTATCCACCCACTATAGACAACTTGTGCACTTTTAGTCAGATCCGTCTTACATTATGTTTGTTGTTTGTATTGTTCTTTGCCCTGTCTACGTGTTCTCATCGTTTTTAAACATATTGCAAATAAATGACAATGAATGAATGTATGGATGTTTTAAGCACTGTTTCATTTTCTTTCCTTTTTTTTATTGTCTATTTTCCTGAAGTTGGAACATAACCATTCAAAGCTTGAATCAACTTGAAACGGAGGAGCGGTATCCGTATGTGTTATTATTAAACATTGAGCAAACGCATTGGCTGTAATTCTCATCAGTGGCACATTAGCCCAGCCTAAAAGGACAGAAATTACCAGTATCTGTTTATTTGAAATTTGACTGGCCCTTTGTCTTCATTTTCAATGCAAATCCTTCTGCAAAATCATCCAGACACATTGGCCCGAATTCTCATCAGTGGCTCAACCTGCACCCGGCCTAAAAAGACGGGGACTACAGGTAACCAGTTAAACCATTTTACACCTGCAGACCAATTGTGTTGTCGCTATTGGTCCCCGGAGATATTCTAATTGTTTCCTTTCATTATCCAGTCAATCCCTTGAGTTCTACTTACAGGTATCGGGACAATGGGCCCTTTGAAATTCAGTCATAGTATAACCAGTCACCAGCAATACAATGTCCAGGATGATCCAGGATGCAATTTGGCTGATGACCCACTATACTATGACTGGATGACTGGATTTTCAAAATGGTTTAACTGGCTACCTGTAGTCTCTGTCTTTTTAGGCCGGGCGCAAGTTGAGCCACTAATGAGAATTCGGGCCATTGTCTCTTGTTATTCCAGGCATAGTGTAATGTGCACGAGTAACTATTGTGTCCTGGATTATCCAGGGCCCCATTTCATTCAACTTTTCTCCAATTGTTGTAAATGTCCAATTATTGTAACTACTAGTAGGTCAACAGCAGCCAATCAGCATGGAGCATTGCAGCTGTTGCCATGGTAATAACAATAATCAGACACCTATAACAATTGCAAAAGTTTTATTAAACAGAGCACAGGACATTATACTTCTGATAACCAGTTATACTATGCATGGAATGCCAAGCAGCCCATTGTTCTGATGCCTTTAAGCAGAAATACAGGAATTGATGGATAATGAAAAACAATTAATAATGTCTCTGGTAGCAAATGACAACCATTGATGTGGGTAGTGTAATTCCACGGTTGTGAAATAGTAACGGGTTACAAGTAATTGTCGTATTTTTAGTCTGGAATAAAGATATGCCACTGTTGAGAATTTGAGCCAATATTGTTAGTCAGTGGAACCTCGTTATATAACGATCAGCTTGGGACCACAACAATTTCCTTGTATCAAGGTACAGTTAAAACAAAAAATAAAAATAAATAATAATAATAATGTAAAGATCAAGCTTGGACCAGCAAAGTAATGTTGTTATAGAGTGGTGAAGTGTGATGTCATAAATGATGTCATAAACATTTTTTTTTTAGAATTTTCAAATTTGGACTTCATTTTCAAAAAGAACATAACAATTAATGTCTAAATACCAAAAATCAAAGGAATAGGTTACGTATTAGTGGAGATATGCTCATCCGAATGATTTGTTTGTAAATGGGCAATCAGTGTTATCGTGCACTGGTTCATTAATTTATGAACCAGTGCACTATAACACTGATTGCCCATTGAAGTCAAATTCATTCGGATGGACATATCTCGGCCAATACGAAACCTATTCCTTTGATTTTCGGTATTTGGACATCATTTGTTATGTTTTTTCTGAAAATGAAGTCCAAATTTGAAAATTCTAAAAAAGTGTTTTTATGACGTCATGGCTTCTGTTCTCTATAAGAGGGGTTTGTTTTACCAGAGCTCTTTATAATGAGGTTCCACTGTATTGGGTCTAATGCACATTCTTACACTCGTATTGTACACAAAGACAAAATGTCATTAATATCAAGTAGATATTATACTTCATCACAATAGCTCATCTGGTCATTACATGTACATGCACACCAGCACGTAAACGAAAGTGACTTTTATGATAGTTGGAACGCATGGCAATGGACGAACTGGGTTTAGAATTAAGATCAAATGGTATTCGACCAACTTAAAGTTGAGTTTTGGTCAAACTGAATTTTAGTAACCAAAACCTGCACAATTACATTACAAACTAATAGTTAAACCTCCACCATGCTCGAAAGGAATGAAAAATTACAAATGACTAAGTAAAACACCCGTTATCATTAAAAAAGAGCCATTTAAACCCAAGATGGCGCTCTCTAAAAACTCATTGGATTTGACCATTTAAAATAAAATATTGTGCATACATGTGATGTTTTGTTGAAATAGAGATTAGATAGAGATATAATCAACAACTACATGTATTTAAAAACCTCTTGTAATTTTTTGAAAAGAGGAAGCATTTAAAAAAAATGTTGAACTGCTGGTTCAAAATTATCGAATAATTGTGGGGCCCCACAAAAATGGTTATGTTTATGGGTATTTCAGCCATTTCTGAACTGATTTTGATCAAATAAAGTTTATTCTGTCATTAAAATTGTATGCCCTTTCAAATTTGACATTCAGTTTTTCACTATCTCACAAAAACATTATTTTGTGTAGCACCCTCTATACCAAAACTCAACTATCCCTTTAAAGGTTACCCCTACCCAAAAATAATATTCTTATTAAAGAAAGGTAACATCTTTAGTATTCCATTCCATCCACAAGTTCACAAAAATATGTTTCCAGAAAGAAAAAAAATAATTGGAAACGCATCACCATTCTAAAGCATGCGTTCATGCGGTCTGAATTACGTAGACTGCTATGTGTGCGGTGAATTGCAACATGTGCAGAGCGAACGAATCACCCGGGAATCTATTGTTTTATTTATTTATTTATTGAACATATTTATACAGGATAACATGGTCAGTATATATACACTGTTTTAAAACATGGTCCTGTGTATAAAAATACATGCATATACATTTTGACATTAAAAAAAACAGTATCAATCATCAATTTAAAATCGCAAAAACCACAGCTGCTAGGGTATGACATATATTTAATTACAAAAATAAAAATACATTTATTTAAAACTATCAAAAAATGGCCACAAACGCGTTCCAACGAATATACCCATATACATACATATGTTCCACAAAGCACGTCATCCAAAGCACACCAGACCATAGTGCACTCACTAAAACACGTACACACAGGGACACAATACAATCGTTCACATCAATGCATTCTATCACCGCACAATCAACACCTCCTGACACACCCACCACACACCCATCATACTCCCACAAGACAATCAACCCATGCATCGTGGTACACATGTTTATATAATGGGAACTGGAACGTTCAATACTGCCAATACAATAATTGAATATTACCAAATATATCAAACTCCAAAAAAAAGTCCACCTGAGCAGCTGTAGGTGTATTTGAATACCAAAATATAATAAAATATACATATAGCATGGTGCACAATAAATTACAAAGTACAGAAATACATAACATACTGACTAATTGCATCCCAAATAAATAGCACAGGGGAAGTTGACCTCAAAAAAGGCGACGCTTATAGTGAACTTTAAACAAATTGAGTGAAGGAAGATTTTGTTGTTCAATTAATAAATCATTCCATGTATTTGCTCCAGAATATTTGAATGACTGTTTGAATAATTCAATTTGGGGTTTCGGTATTACAACGTTTAACGAATCAGCGTTACGTGTATTAAAGCCGTGACGATCAAAGTACATTTCAATTTCATTACATAATCTTTCTGGCGCGTCACCATGAATATATTTATACATCAGAACATTTAAAAAATAATCTCTACGTGTTTCAAAACTTTGCCATTTCAAATTTCTTATCAGTTCATTACTATCAACTTCCATGGGGTTAAATTTCTTAGATACTATCCGTGCAGCTCTTTTTTGTAAACGATAAATTAAATCTCTATTTTTTACAGAACAATTTCCCCATACGGAACATGCATAATCTATACATGGTAATATTGTCGTTTTATAAAGAACATTTAAAATTTGTGTATCGAATGATGTACTTAATCTTCTCAAAGAAAATAACTTATATGAGAGACTTTTACATAAGTGCTTAACATGATTATCCCATAATAAGTTGCAATCAACATATACTCCTAAATACTTTACACAATCTACTTGTTGAATTTGGTTACCATTAAGTGTAATATTAAGATCTTTAGATAATAATCTAGTATGACGGGATCTTATAACCATTACATTTGTCTTATCAACATTAATTTTTAATCTATTATTTATGTACCATTTATTAATTTCATTTATACCTTTTTGTAAATAGGATTGAATAACATTCATATTGTCACCGGAAGCATAGATTGCAACGTCATCAGCAAATATATTACATGTACAAGAATTAACACTTTGGGTAATATCATTTATAAATAATACAAATAGGTCGGGTCCTAGAACACCGCCTTGAGGGATTCCAATAGTTACTGATTTGGCCTGCGATAATGTACCATTCAAATTTACAATTTGCTTTCTATTTGTCAAATAACTCTGAAACCATTTTAATTCAGTGCTATTTAAACCATAATGTTGCAATTTAAGAATCAATAAATCATGGGAAATTGTATCAAAGCATTTAGAAATATCAAGGAAGCACACACCCACTACTTCATGGGCATTAATATAATCATACCAATCATCTACTACTCGATGTAAGCTAGTTACTGTGGAATTATTTTTCATAAAGGCTGATTGTTCACAAGTAATCATATCATGAGTCAATAAATATGAATGAAATTGAGTCTGTACCAACTTTTCTAAAATCTTAGCTATATGGGAAACAACAGATATAGGCCGATAATTAGAACTAGTATCTTTATGCCCTTTTCCTTTATAAATTGGGGTGACCTTAGCATATTTTAAGTCATCAAAAATAAATCCAGTATGAATTGAATAATTGAATAATGCAGTAATAGATTCAGCCAAAAAAGGTGCGACAAGTTTCAAAAGTTTACAATCAATATCTAAAATATCAAGGTTGCTATCATTAGATAATTGTTTCAACAATTTAAGTACATCATCAGCAACAAAATCATGAAATTTAAATTCGTATACACATTTAGGATTTTTCCACGTAAGAGGGGCATTAGCAAAAGAATCGGAAATATCTTGACCAACTGTAACAAAATAATCATTCAAATCATCGGGGCCAATATCACATTGAGTGTCTTGGACAAATTTAGAATTTCCAGTGGCCTTATGTAGTTCTTTCCATAATTTCTTTGGATAACCTTTATATTTATCACAAACTAATGTTGAATAACTCCCTTTGGCATATTTAATTACATTTGTCACTTTGTTTCTTATTTTTTGATATTGTTTAAATAGAGGTGGGTTGTTTTTAGCTTTTGCTTTTAAATAATCACGTTTGTGTATCAACTTAATAATGTCTGGAGTGATCCAAGGGCTATATCTGCTTTTTACACGTATCAATTTAATTGGAGCATATTTATCACAGATATTCAAAAATGCTTGTTTCCATAAAAGCCAAATATCATTATGAGAGATAGAGTTTTCATCAAAATAGTGCATAATATTAATCAAAATATCACAGTTGCGTACTTCTTCAATAAAAGCGTCATTATCAAAATGATTAAAGTCTCTACATCGAACAGTACGATGAGTATTATGTTTTGTATCACAATCAACACAAGTATATATCATATAATGATCACTCAAGGAGATTTCACCTACATCGGTAACTATATGATTATCAGGCATTGATGTGAAAATAAGATCAATGCAAGTGGAAGAAGACATCGTAATACGGGTAGGTTTGGTTATAAGTTGTTTTAAAGAAAATATTGATTCAATTAAAGTAATGTTTGTGCTACTGGAAGTTGTATAATCAACATTAAAATCACCAAGCATTATCAATTCCTTATTCTCCATAAAGAGACTTTCAAGTAATGAATACAAAGTTTCATAAAATTCAGCTCCAGAGGAAGGAGGGCGATATACACAAGTAATTAGCACATTAGTTTTATTACATTTAATTTCCAGTAATAGTGCTTCAATATTAAAACTAACAATAATATCATTTCTGTTTATTGCACATAATGTATTTTTATAATATAAACAAACACCTCCTCCTCTTTGATTTTCTCTGTCTTTTCTTACAATAGAATAACCATCAATAGCAATTTCACCGTCACTAATACTTTCATTTAACCAAGTTTCAGAAATGCACATGACATCTAAGTGAAGACTAATAACAACAACACGTATTTCATCTATTTTGGGATAAAGGCTACGCACATTTAAATGAGCTATTTTTAAACCTTTGTAATTATTAAGTTGATTTAAAATTTGAATTAAAATTGGATCTTCATCTACTGAACTAGATGTACTAGAGTCATCATCAATATTATCCGAAAGAGAGTTTGAGAGAGAAGAATTGTCATTCAAAGACAAATTCGAGTCAATATCAACTGAAGTAATTGTTTCATTATAGAGATCAAATTCTTGAGTATACATATTATAATTTGGGGCTCTCTCTTCTTGGCCTAATAAGGGCACATTTTTTCTTTATGGCCCAGAGTCATGCAATAACGGCATTGTAAGTACATACCATGTCTGCATGAATTTGATCGATGGTTTTGCTCGCCACAGAAACAGCATGAAGGTGTAGACAGGGTAGAGATTGCTGGGTGGAGATGCGGTACGGTTTGGGTGACTGTTGCATATGATTTGTATGTGGAAGCATGTGGTAAACGCTGGTATTGCTGGGGAGATGATGTTCCAGGGGGTGCTGGTTGGGGATGGTGAGACTGCGAACGTGGTGGAGGAGCACGAGTGCCAGGTGGGGCTGGTTGATTTGGGTGATGTTGGGTAGGTAGTGGTGGAAATTCGTCGTGGTGTCGGGTGTTTATTCCTGCTGTAGTGTGTGATGGATGGAAAGGTATTGGTGCTGTCGAAGCTTGTAGATTAGTATGCGGAAGATAGAATATTGGAGGTGTGGGTGTTGGGAAGTGAGCGTTGTTGGTCTGGTGGCGGGGCTGGCTTGTTGTTGCATACTGGTGATGGTAGGGTTGAGTTGGTTTGGCTGGAAGGTATGGGATCTGAGGAGGACCGGTTTGCAGGTTGGCTGAGGGATGAGGAAGATGGTTTGGCATGTATGGGATCTGAGGAGGACCGGTTTGCAGGTTGGCTGAGGGATGAGGAAGATGGTTTGGCATGTAGGAGGTACTGGACTGGAAGTGAGGTTGGCTGGATGTGTAGGGAGGGTCTCGCTGATGTGAAGATTTGACTTGAAGAGCAGGTCCCAGATGGTAAAGCTGACTGGGTGATACATGACTGGAAGTGGGGGGATGACTTCGTTGTAGGTTTGGTGGTAGAGATGTTTGTGATGACTTCGATGACGGTTGATGAGGTATTGGCCGAGATGTTGTTGAAGACTGCGTTAAGTGTTGATGGGGTAATGGATGCATGGATGGCAAGCCTCCATTGCTGTGAACCCCAACACTTGTGGAGATGACTGGTGGCGGCGTTGAACGAGTTGGACATTGTGGCTCGGGATGCTGTTTGCTAGAAGTACTGACATGGTGGTGTGATATACCCGTATCGGACAAGGGTTTGTTGTTAGAGATGGCTTCTACAGTACGTATGAGTTGCTTTAAAGTTTACAAACGTGCGCGTGAATAGCATAGGCGCACTCGCAAATGGTTGGCCCGTATGGAACCAGGAAATAGCAGTGGTTCCGTAAGTGGTGGAAATTAATTGCTTTGTTTATGAATTACACAACCCTTTGCAAAATGTTGGGTATCTATTTGATATCACAAAACGGTACCAAAACATATAATAATGTGTTGTTCTTTGCCTGGTGGTCCCCTTTAAATTTGAGATGAATTGGAAGTACACCAAATGGCAGTTACAGTGGAACCTCTTTATAACGAGGTCCTTGAGACCATGACAAAAATAACCTTGTTATATATTGGGTGTTTTGCTCAGTATATCTGGGTTAAAAATATTAAGTGCTGGGACCAGTGAAGTTATCTTATAAGAGGGTTTTTTGTATCAAGGCTCTTTATATTGACGTTCTACTGTAAATCAGAGAAACACTTGTCTACTTTGTACTATTTTACATGTTGTTTCACTCTGAGGCACTTGAATGTACATGTACACATCAGTCAAAATAAACTAAC